>CAUYTI010016439.1:0-55593 GCA_963575145.1 Galago senegalensis | reverse complement strand
TATTTTTTGGTTGCAGCCGTCATTGTTGTTTGGCAGGTCCAGGCTGGGGATTCGAACCCGCCACCTTAGGTGTACGTGGCTGGCGCCTTAGCCGGTTGAGCTATAGGCGCCGAGCCCATTTCTGGTTGTTTTAAAAAACTAAACCTCATAACTATAATACAACTGATAGACAAGGTTTTGCTCTGAATGATCTAGAGAGAAAAGGTCTGTAACCAGAAATTGTGTAAATTGTTCCCTCGTATCTGCTCCAAGCATTTCAGCTTCAAGAAATGGGGTACTTTCGCCCTCTGGGGAGGTAGAGGTAACCATCCCCTAGATTATTAGGAGAGCATTTTGCAACATGCTAGTATTATTTTTCCTCCTCTTTTATTCCATCCTTCATTCATTCAGTATTTATGGAGTTCCCACTATGAGCTCCTAGGAATCGTACCAGGCCCTAGGAAATCCGAGTCACAGTATCATGGCCTCTACCTAACATTTTCACAGACATGATCTCATTTAGTCATCAGTAAGGTGATAAAGGAGGCAGGGCAGACAGTACTAATCTTATTTGCCAATGTTGATAAAGAACTTACACCATGGAAGATGGGTATGCTAAATAAACAAATCAAAAGCCTGACTAGACCGGTAGTCTAAAAATTACCTTTGACAAACCTTGGCCTGAGGGTGACCCCTCTCCAGTTACTAACACTCCTATTGATTCCTAAGTTAAACAAGTTGTAGGAAGACTCTATCCCAAGGGCCAGCCCCAACGTACTTACGTGAACCAGAATGAGCATCTCACACCGGTCACAAAGGAGGGAAAAGGCTTTAGAGAAACCTTACCTTTTGGTCAAGGTCACTTGTTAGGAACCTGACTGCTACAGGTACTGAGAGTTTCTTTTTAGTCTTTTTGGTATTCCATTTTTGAATAAGCTCCTCTGGCTGGCAAGAGGCAAAGAGCAATCCAAAAATCTGGGCAGCTGTGAGCCACACCCAGCTGTGTGGATGTCTCAGGTGAGAATGCACGTGACCTACAGGAACCAAAAGGTATTCTCAGACATCTCCCAGCTTCCCCGATTCTTCAGTGACAAATACGACTAATTCAGGCATTTATTGATTACTATGTTCCCGGAGTGGGGAACCAAAGATGAGCAAAATGTACCTGAGACTGGGAAACGGGGCAGGAGAATGAAAAGAGGTTGATTAACGGCACAAAAACACAGGCAGATAGAAGGAATAAGTTCTAGTGTTTGATAGCACAGCAGGGTGAGTATAGTTAATAATAGATCATATACATCAAAGTTGCTAGAAGATAAGAGTTGAAATGTTTCCCACACAAAGAAATGATAAATGTTTGAGATGGACATCCTAATTACCCTGATTTGATCATTACACATTGCATGCATGCATCAATGTATAACACATGTATTCCACAAATACATACAATTATTACATATCAATATTTTTTTTTGGCAGTTTTTGGCCGGGGCTGGGTTTGAACCCACCACCTCTGGCATATGGGACCAGCACCCTACTCCGTTGAGCCACAGGCACTGCCCACGTATCAATATTTTTGAGACAGAGTCTCACTTTATTGCCCAGAGTAGAGTGCAATTGTGTCACCATAGTTCATAGCAACCTCAGACTCCTGGGTTCCAGCAATCCGCCTGCCTCAGCCTCTCACCATAGCTCACAGCAATCTCAAACTCCCAGGTTCCAGTGATCCTCCTGCCTCAGCCTCCCAAGTAGCTTGGACTACAGATGCCTGCCACCACTCCTGGCTAATTTTTCTATTTTTAGTAGAGACAGGGTCTCACTCTTGCTCAGGTTGGTCTCCAACTCCTGAGCTCAAGCCATCTTCCTGCCTCAGCCTCCCAGAGTGCTAGGATTACAGGCTTAAGCCACCATGCCTGGAGCACCTCTTAGAATTGCAGAAGTCAAACGTGACTTGAGCATTACAAATTTAATACAGGTTTTTCCTTTCCTAAAATCTGTATATGTATTTTTGGCACCCTCTGTATCTATCAAAACAACACACTGTACACTGAAAATATATACAATTTTTACTAGTCAATTATACCTGAATAAAGTTGAGAGGAAAATTTAAAAAAATAAATTGGAAAAATAGAGAAATAGATACACAATTATGATTAAATAGCAAGCAGGATTTAGGAATTTTCCCCTAAATTTTCTTTCATTCTCCTATAGTCATTATTTTCTTTTGTATATGAAATGTATTACTTCAGAAGTCATAAATATATTTTGTTAAGAAAAAAGGTTTTCATGGGAATCAATCTGATAGGGCTTTTTACATTTTTTTCCTTATGAACTTCCCTGACTTGATTTCTGAGTATTCATATTCTAATTTCCTAAAACTATTTTTGGTAATCTATCACAACAAATATGTTTGGTTTTAGATTCAAATAACAAGGACGCACTTACTCCAGATTTTACTCAGTGTCTCAGAGGGCTTGGTAAACTGAATCACATGACATTCCTTGATGAGTTTAGTTATCAGTGTGAGGAAACTAAACAGAAGGCGGTCTGCAGCTTTTTCTTCAGCTTCTTCCATGATCTAAAAAACAGGGTGGATCTAAGTTAATTAAAACAACAAGGTGAAATTATCCAATGGACATTTTTATTCCAGCATTGAATTCTGCACCATTTTCTCAACCTCAACACTACTGACCTCAGGCCAGATAACCCTGTGCTGTGGGGGCCGCCACGTGCCCTGCACGGCACTGACCAGTGTCGCTGGCCTCTCTGCCCACTGGATACCAAGAGCACACTCCATCCTCCAGCTGTGCCACAGTAAAGCCAAATGTCCTGGGTTGGGGGGACTGCCCCAGTTGAGAAACTTTGGTCTTCATATACTATGGAAGATGACTTACTTTAACCTTTTTTTTCTTTTTTGCAATTTTTGGCCGGGGCCGGGTTTGAACCAGCCACCTCCGGTATATGGGGCTGGCGCCCTATTCCTTTGAGCCACAGGCGCTGCCCTAACCCTCTTTTTTTTTTTTTTTTTGAGGGCACTATTAAAATTTGCTTTAAATATTTCTTTGGGTAAGCAGACAGCATACTTCTATTCAATGAAGAGGGACATTTTTATAGTAGCCTTTTATTTTAAATACTATGAATTCATGAATTCATAGGGAATGGGTTCCAGCAGCTCAGGCTCCTGCCATTGGTTCTCACAAAGTGGGCTTCTCTGGGCAGGGCAGGCTGGCCCTTCAGTTGAACCCAGGTCTTTCTTTTTCTTATCATTTTCCTTCATGCATTTCTGGAAGCTATCTTGGCCCTCAGAGTGCTTAATAATACGCTCAATATGAACATCAAGAATCTTGCCCTTAACTTGTTTGTTTCCAACAATGCCAAAAGCACGCTGGGTGACACCGTAGACTCCTGCAGTTTTGCCAGGGTGACATCTGTAGGACATGCCTTTTAGAACAGTAGCCATTCCCTTCATGTCTACAATATCGCCTTTCCTATAGAATGTGGCCGAAGGAACAGCTCTCGTCTTTCCCCTTGTGTTCCTCACTTTGGTGAATTACTGGAAGATGGCAGCTCCAGCCAGAAGGAAGCTGACCCTCATTTTTAAAAGAAAGTCTAACTGCATTGAATTCTTGCTTTTCTTGATAAAGTTTTTTGAACACAAATCATGTTTAAGCTATTAGCTATACCACAACAAGTAAAACTGTAAAAGTTAGCAAAAACTTTATTCCTTAGCAAATTACTTACATCTTTAAAGTTTTCTGGATCAATTTCCTTTTCAACCACAGGAAGGACAGTTTCAAGTCTTCTCCTGAAATCAACCCCTTCACTCTCCACAAACAAGCCACAGATCAGGGCAGCAAGTTGTCTGTTTAGGCTCTACCAAAAATAAACGACCACAAGGCAAAGTCAACGGGACTTGGGGGACCACTTTCAAAACTGTAAAATGTTATTTTGTCCTTAACATTCAGAGACAATAAAAAGTTTTTTTCTAACTCCAGAAATCAATAATATATGGAGCTCCCATAGTCAGTAAAATGAAAAGGAGCCTCATCCCTAAACGTGTGTATGCAACAAGTTAGTTATTAACAGTGGATGTAAGCTGATTATAATCCACAAAGATGGGCCTGTGATGTTGGCCACAGCAGCAGCTAGTGATAAAATGATAAAATTACATTCCAGAGACTGAAGAAGCAAAATTTGAAACAAAGGTATTCATTAATAGAGGCTGCTTAAGTAAATTATAATATGTTCATATAGTTGAGTATTTTGCTAACATTAAGAATGAGGTGGGTATAATGTTACTTTTTATACTTTCTTATACTTTCCCAAATTTTAAAAATGTATTATTTTTCTACCTTAATGGGTGGGGAGGGGGAAAAAAAAGGAATACATTATTTGTGTAATCCGATGAAAATAAAGGTATTTGGGAAAAACCAATTCAACAATGCATAATACTCATTTAAAGTATGAATGCCAAAAGCTCTGATTTTGTCACTGAACAGTGACTAAAATGCTAACCTTTTTTGCTCCAAACCAGGTAGTAACCATGTCAAACAGCCAGTCTTTCTTCTCGAGGCTGATTTTACTGAGTAAAGATTTGATGGCCATGGATGCCATCTTTTTGCATGTGGCAGAGTCATCATTTGCCATCATTAGACAGAGAGGAATAAAGAACATTCCGCAGTTCTCATGGAGCAGTCCCTATAAGACAGGAGGTTTTGTGAACACACTCAGAATGGAATCCCTACAGATGCTCCCGCAGTGGAGGACCCAGGGCTCCCGGGAAACAGCTGGAGAGCCCCGGGGATCACAGTACCTGGGGGAATGTGTCAAAGAGATAGGCCAGCATTTCCAAGGTGGACGCTCTCCCGGTCTCGTGCTCATAACTAGGGCAAGGACATTGGGTGGATTGGTTAGTATCTTCTAAATTCACCAATAATAATTTTAAAAGTTTAAAATACTGTCTCAAGGTATTGGTGTTAAAAAATGGAAAACATTTCATTTTCCGGATTCTAATGTTTGCCTTAGGTATGTATCTATGAGGCTACTGCGTAGTTTTCAATGTAATTTTTGTCGGATGTTCAACGTTCTCCTAAGTAGACTCTTATGATAACCAATAGTCAGACTACATTGAAAAGCAACTTATGGAACTGCTGTATGTATGAAGCTATGAGCAGTGTCTGATGATCCAGTCGGCAAGTCATGTAACAGCATCCTCAATAGGATGTGTTATAGGCTGTGGCTCATGCCTATAATCCCAGCACTCTGGGAGGCTGATGTGGGAGGATCCCTTGACCTAAGAAGTTCGAGATGAGCCTGAGCAAGAGTGAGACCCCATCTCTACTAAAAATAGAAAAAAACTAGCCAGGTGCCTGTAGTCCCAGCTACTTGGGAGGCTGCTGAGGCACGAGGATTGCTTGAAGGCAGGAGTTTGAGGCTGCTGTGAGCTAGGCTGAGGCCATGGCACTCTAGCCTGGGTAACAGAGTAAGACTCTGTATTTAAAAAGAAGAGTGTGCCACTATGAAGGCTTTGCCCTTTTTGGGTCAGCTGCCCTATTAAAGGCCCTGTGTAGTCAATGGCATAAACTTACTTCAGTTGAGCAAGCAGGAATTCCAAGTTTGGTCTCAATTTGTCACCCAGGGGATAGTCAAGAATATACTTTAGAAAAACCTAGGAACAAAGTCACAGAGATGATTATCTGGATCCCATCTGCAGGGTTCCTGTTTCCTAAGTTGCTTTCTGGGACACACAGGTAGGTTATAAAAACTTTTCAGCAGGGCAGTCAAACAGGCTGTCCAACAGACTCCAGCTATCCTGCCTATTAAGTCAACAACAACTGTGACCTTCCCATTCTCCCACCTCATTGATCCAGGTCCTGCCCTCAGTGTCTGGCCCACCACTGGCATGTTGTTTAAGTCTCCACATCTAAGCTGAATGCTGCTGATCTCTCTGACAGGTGGGGTGGTGGACTGACTGTGGACAGTGGTTCAACCTGTTCAAGGCTAGATATCTACTGCCAATAACTATCTGAAGCTCAGGGCTTCATACACATGCATGAACGAAAAACCCTCTATGTGCCAAGCACAACACTGTTAAGTGTTTCTTGGTTAAATTTCATTAGGAAGTGTAGGAAGTATGTGATAGCATCCCATTTTATAGCTAAAGAGAATGAGTTTTGCCCTGAGAGAATAACACTGCTCATGTGACACCAGCAGCATTCCGTGCCTAATTTATCTGTGTCCAAAGGCTGCATTTCCAGAACAGTACAATGTTCAGCCTCCTTTGTTAATAAACTCTGACAACTAAGAGACATCATTACATCTGCAAGGTCTGCTTTTTCCTTAGCCCCTAGTCTTTCTTCCTAACACGAGCCAAGTAAATTTTCTTCAAGGCCAGGATTCCTCCCTTCTCCCTTCAGCAGCCCAAACCCTTCTGCAAACCCAAATCCATATTTCCAATTCAGACCGTACCACCTCTTGGGCATAGTATGTGCTCATATTAGGAATAGACAAATGTACAAATACAAATCAGATTATGTCACTCCTCTGCCTAAGGCCAAATCCATAACTCCTGAACTATTCCTAGAGCGCAGGCCCAATCTCTAATAAGACCATGAGGTCCCATCTGACCTGGCTCCTCAACCCTACCCCACTCATCTGCATTTTGCTCCCAACCAAACTAAGTTCTTACCCGCCTCAAGGCTTCCCTTCCGCAGGTCTTCACTGCCCCTGCACCTGGAATGCTAATCCTTATTCTCCCTTCACCTCTTGGCTCACCTGTCATTCTAGGAAAGCCTCCCCTGACCTACACTAGGATGCCTGAATGTCAGAAGGAAGCAGCATAGGACATTAAGGGGTCTTCATGGTTCAGCCAGTGTTGACATCTCTCTATGTAAAAGCCACATAGACGTGGCAGGGCCCAATCTGTGCTATGACAATAACCCTTCTCTACAAACCTGTCGGCACTGGACTCTAACAGGTTCATTGTGAGCAGAAATCGCCAATTTGGATACTTTCCGCATGACATCATCGATTTCTGGGACCAACAACTTTCTTGATAAAATAGCCTGAAATATAAAAGGAAAAGACATATTTGCTTCTTGTGTTTTCCTGCACGTGGATTTAAGTAGATGTGATGCTGAACCAGTTGCTGAGAGCTTTGAAACTATTATAATACACACAATAAAAGTATCTTCAAAAGAAAAGAATACAATCTTACAAATGGTTAAAATGTGAATATATTCACATTTATATTCTTATGTTCTTTTTACCATTTTGCCATAATAAGAAAAAAAACTTGTAATACAATTTCTAATAATTGGAAAATATGGAATTTTTTCATATGATATTTTAAAGATGATAAAAAATGCAGTACTTGTATTTGTACAGAATTCTCTGGAGTGTGAATGTACGTACACGTACAGAACTGACTCACCAAAATCATTATAATCTTTATAAATTACTTTTTTCCCACAAGTCTACAGCTAGTCAAAACACCATGTTCCTCATTATTCTAAGACTCTGATGTGAGGCTCACAAGAGCCAACAACACCCTGGCGACACCGTACCTTCAGAAGACCAAACGCAGTGGCTTGTCTTGAAGTATCATAAATGTCTTCCTCAGCAAAAGCCAGGAGCACTTGGAGCTGCTTTTCAGTTATCTGGTAAGACTTGACTTTCTTGACAAGGATGGTCACACACTGCAAGTCACAACAGTGAAGTTAATAGCACATTCTACAAGTCAGGACCCAGTGATGTGACAAGGACTTTTTTTTTTTTTTTTTGAGACAGAGCCTCAAGCTGTCCCCCTAGGTAGAGTGCTGTGGCATCACAGCTCACAGCAACCTCCAACTCCTGGGCTCAAGCGAGTCACCTGCCTCAGCCTCCCAAGTAGCTGGGACCACAGGCACCTGCCACAACGCCCGCCTATTTTTTTTTTTTTTTTGGTTGCAGCATCATTGTTGTTTGGCAGGCCCAGGCTGGATTCGAACCCGCCACCTTAGGTGTATGTGGCTGGCACCTTAGCCACTTGACCCACAAGGACTTAATATAATACATACAGGATGCTGACCCTCTAGCTTGTGCAAATTATTCTAAAACAATTTTGACCAAGACCACAAAGGGTACTGGGGAAAACCATCTTTGATGTTATTCTGGGTTCTGGCTAATGTAAGTGACGTCCTCTCACCTTGAAACAGTTTACCACCAGGTGGAAGTTCTGGCCCTTGGCAGCCCCAAGTTTTGCATACTCCTTCAGCAAAAGGAAAAGGTGCTTTGTCAGCTGTTCTGCTTGTGTTTCTATGGAAGGCAGAGAAAACTTCAGGACCCAGATCAGGCATTGCAAAGCACCTGTGATCACCTGAACAAACAAAACAGAATGCAATCAACTTGTGAAGTGGCCAAACACAGCAACACAGCACTTCTGCTGACGCCATAAATAACTGAGTAGAGTAAGACGCTGTGTCCAGGTTGCTCTGGAAAAACTCTGCCCAAAGTGTAAGAAGGTAAGGGTGTTTCCTATCCCTGCCGGAGAATTTATGCTTACCCACAGGCGGTGAAGGCGGATCACAAAGAAAAAAGAAAAGCGGCTCGCTTAATCATATTCCTAACCTATGTGCAGGTCAGTGATTTGCACGGTCGGCCAATTTTAGAATTTCTTTCTTTTTTTTGAAAAATGCATCTCAAGTGACTTTTCTGTTTTGTAGAATGGTACTTTAATGTGACCCATTCTTACTAAGCTTGTATTGTGTATACAAGGCACTCTATCGGGTATTATAAATGTGAAGAAGGAAGGACACCATCTCTACATGTAAGGAGCATATAGCCGGCTCAGAAGTTAAGCACTCGGATAATGAACAATTGTTTACTATAGTTAAGTGCTGTGCAAAGGATATGGACAAAGTGTGCTAGGATCAAATGGTTGTACAGAGAATTCCTGAACCTCTGAGGAGGTTAGCAATCAGCTGCATTTGTTAGTTAAGCTCTGTCTATTATAACCCTTACTGCTCTGGCTGCTGTGAGGGCCTCATTGAGTTGGATTAGAATTCAGCGGTTCTCAAACAGTGGGTGGTGACCCACAGGAACTGTATCAAAGGGACATGCATTAGGAAGGTTGAGAACCACTGGATTAGATGAAGACAGGAGACAGACCTTGGGAATCAGAAGAACCTGGACTTATACCCCAGGTCTTCAACTGAAGATGTTTTTGACTCTAAATACATTTTTTAACCTCTGAGCACCTTCATCCATAAATTAGGTGATATAAGAAAGGGGACACTATAGTACGCTTTGGAGCCTGATAGACTCAGGTTCGTAGCCTAGATCTGTGACTAGCCCCTAGCTCTAGTTTTCTCATCTATCACACAGAAACATTAAGGAATCTATGTCTCAGGTTGTTGAGAGAATAAGAGACATCTTTAGGATTCACAGCACAGAGCAGTAGCAGTGACAATGGTGATGATGACGATGATGATGACTGGGACAGGGACACTACCGTTCAACCTGTAAAGTTGTGAGGATTGAGTGAAATGATGAACATATCCAGGACAGCTTTTAAAACCATCAAGGACTATACAAACATATGGGTACCGGGAAGCCATTTAACGTAGGGAATAGTGGGGATTCATGTCACAAATCCCTTTAAAAACTCAATCATCTCATGAAGCATGAGCCGAGGAGTGAAGTCTAGGCATTCTGCACAGCATTGCTCTTACGAAGGGAGGGAAGCTCCAATACAGACTGCGGATCAACACTCACCTTCACGTCTCTGGAACCCAGGCAGTCTATGAGGAGAGACACAAAAGGATCCAACATTTCCAGGACATGCTCACTTGAAGACTTAATCTTGGAAGTCTTCAGACTCAGATGCAGCAGCTACAAGATTTTAAAAGGATACTTCCTATTAGTTGCCTATAAAACCAGCTGAGTTAGGTAAATATGAAATGATTTTAAGCGATTAATAAGAAATGTTAAGATACTTTTATTTAAGATGATAAAAATGTTTGAGAAATGAGAAACTGCCTGGGAGAGACTTCGTAAGTCAAGAAGGTGGGAGGTCACTGGGCAGCAGAGATGCTAAGTTCACTTATTACATGGTTACTCAGCGTCCGCCGTGATTCCAGGCACCAGCTCAGAATGCAGGATGTGGCAATGACCAGGACAGGCATGATCCCTGACCTGAGATCTGAGCCATAAAGACAGACTTAGGAAATGATTAAGGAACAAATGCAGGTGGCCTTGAGAGTTTTAGAGGGAAAAGCAGGAGTTGAGGACCCAGGGGAAGAAAGGGTTTGGTAACTTCATAGACCTGAGGGGAAGCTAGCATAGCTGGACTGAGTTTTGCAGTGGTACGCTCTGTTGCTAGGACCTTGCGGCCCAGGGAAAATCAGAATCAATGAAGGAAATGAAATGATCAGACTCATGTTTTAAAAAACTTACCATCTTGTTGGGCATAGTAGCTCACACTTATAATCCTAGCACTCTGGGAGGCTGAGGTGGGTGGACTGCTTGAACTTAGGAGTTCAAGAGCAAGAGCCTGTCTCTACTAGAAATAGAAGAACTAGCTGGGCATCAGAGACGGCACCTATGTAGTCCCAGTGACTCAGGAGGCTGAGGCAAGAAGATTGCTTCAGCCTAAGAGACTGAGATTGCTGTGAGCTATGATGCCACAGCCCTCTACTCAGGGAAAACAGAATAAGACTCTGTCTCAAAAAAATAAAACAAACAAAAAAGAAAACCTCACTATCTTTTAAAAATAGCAAACATATACACACACACACATGCGCACACACAACATCAACAACATGCATAGTCACTACTCATAGGAAACATGAGGTTTGATACTAGTTCCTGGACCATGTCAGAAGAACTTAGTGGAACCCGGGATCATCAAGTTGGGCAGTCGGCACTCACTTCAAAGCTATTATCTTTCATAAGACATAGAATTCATAACTTTGATTACCTTGGGGGATTTTATAACATAAATTATTTTATAAAACAAATACAATACCAATTTATCATAATAAATTATTGGGTCAGAATCATTAATTCTGGGACAGTTACATCATCAAATTAAGTACAGGAAGAGGTATATAGTAAAGGACCAGTGTGCCTCTAATTGAAAAAAAATCTTCAGTTTGTTTACAGTAAGACATTTCAGGGAAAGTGAGCAGTCCTGAAAATTCAGCAGAAGGTTAAAAGGTCTAGACTTTCCAAAGGCAGGAGGTCTCATTTTAAGGTTAATTCTTACCCGAAGCCCAGACTCGATAAATATGTGCATGTTGGTTTTCTTGCTCACAACAGCTTTTGGCCCCCCTCGGACTGGAGTTGGGGGGAGCAGAAGGCAGCTCTGGGGCGGCAGCCGCGGATCTGGTGCAGGGGCTACTGGATTCCTGTCAACCACAGGAAAGGAAAATGGGGCACAGAACACTGTTAGCTGCATTCCAAAAAGCTGCTGTGGCCCTTTAAGGGTGTCGAGAGTCTAGCACTCAATACTGTGCGGTTTCCCTCTGGCTTTTCTCCCCTTTAACCATAAGACACAAAAGGGATTATTAGGTTGTAAATAAGATTAATAGGACAATCTCAGAAACAGAGATCAGAGTGATAAATACACGTTTCAATTAACACAAACAGCAGCCAAGAGGACATTCCCTTTGTTTGAGTTCTGAAAACAAATGCCAATGAGTCTCTCTTAGAACACAGAGGCAAAATCCAAAAGATTATTAATATGTAAGGTACTCAGAAAACTTGGAAGGTCTAAATCTCTATTTAATTGGAATAAGAGGTGTACCCTTAAGGCCGAGGTGGGTGGATTGCCTGAGCTCACAGGTTCGAGATCAGCCTGAGCCAGAGTGAGACTTTATCTCTAAAAATAGCTGGGTATTGTGGCACCTGTTGTCCCAACTACTCAGGAGATCGAGGCAAGAGAATCGCTTAAGCCCAAGAGTTTGAGGTTGCTGGGAGCTATGACACCATGGTACTCTAGGAGTGACAAAGTGAGACTCTGTCTCCAAAAAAAAAAAAAAAAAAGAGGTACATCCTTAAATTTTATCCTAGCTTTGATTCAATAAATATTTAAAATAAAATAGTATCAGAGGATGCCAAAATAATTGGCTGCTATCACAGCTACCTCATTCATAAGAAAAACAATCTCATGTTGAAAAGTATCATACCACAGAGCAGTACCATCTTACAAATCAGGTGGATATAACTTCTTTTACTGAAGCAACTTATTAAAAACAATCCAATTGAATGACTGGCATATCAGAAATAAGCACCTAAAGGATAGAGTTTATCTATTTAAATTTTTCAAACTTACTTTTCTTTCGCTGTTAAAAGGGGAAGATTTTCACTGACCAAACCATAACTGAGCAATAGAATGGATTCTGCTGTCATTTCCTGATTTACAATTAATCCTGCGATGATTCGGCGTAGGGTTTCATGAACTTTCCGGGCCAGTTTTAAACTAGTGGTATTCTGTAAGATCTGGAGGCAAACAAAGAAATGTCATGCTGAGATAACAAGGAACTGCGTTTTGATACAGTACTTTCAAGCATTATCTTTTGTATTTGCTTTCTAACATTGTTCCTAATTAAAAAATTCTTGAGGCTTCAAATAGGTATAACATAAAGTAATAGTTACACTGTCTGCCTCTGGGTTTCGTCCACTCCCTACCAGGTCTCTGTAGACGAGGGCTCAGAGCACCCCCACCAGAGATCAGATAGGAAATGCCTAAATCCAACAACCCTCTAGTGCATTAAAGAGGGTGATTTATAGGCAAACATACACATACACACACATGTGCACACACAACATCAACAAAATGTATAGTCACTACTCATAGGAAACCATGAGGTTTGATACTTGTTCCTGGGCCATATCAGAAGAACTTACTGGGAAGGATCATCAACTTGGGCAATCGGCACTCACTTCAAAGCTATTATCTTTCATAAGACATAGAATTCATAACTTTGATTATCTTGGGGTATTTTATAATATATATCATTTTATAAAACAAATACAATACCAATATGTAACACATGTGCTCTGTTGAATTCTTAATTGTCCTCAAAACATATCTTACATTCTTAGCTCAGGCTCGGATAAAACTAAACGTGGTCTAGGAATACATAGGAAGTTCATTTAACACTCAAACATTTGGAATTAGAGTAATTCAGGTCATTAGGGCTTTTTGCTCTTGTCTTCATAAATAAATGTGTAATAAAGTCAACTATTAACATTTATTTAATGTTCACCTCTGTAACAAAGAAAACAATCTGAAGGTGGGTAAATTATAGTCCCTGCTCTATGGGAGGCAGAGCAAAACCATGGGAAGACTGACGTTTACACTGGAAAGATCTGGAACAAAACCCTGGCTTCCTCCCTAACTATAGCTCTATCTTCCCAAGCTGAATTTTCTTATCTGTAAAATATAGGTCCCATCAATATTATAGACTGGGTGCAAGATTAGAAGAGGTAACACAGCAAGCAGTACTTAGAACATAAGGTTAATAAATGCCAGGTCTCTTCTGCTTAGCAACATGCGGGTGGCGATCTGATTCTAAAGTCTTGCTAATACAGGTTTGTTTTTCTAATTAAAAATTCTTAATAGAATTTCAAATAGAGATATAACACATAAAGTAAGTTACCCATAGCCTCAACCCCCAAGATTACCACTGTGCACAATCAGTGTGTCTCTGGATTTCTTTATGTTCTTAGCTGCCGACCTGACCACGCTGTAAAATCTACCTGCACTCATCCAGCTGCCTTCCCTTTTTCATTTCAGAGTTTACACAAGGGACTGTGACTCTTGGATTAGCGCACTCAACTCAGGGCTGCCACTCAGTGGCCCTGTGGTACTGGTGTTCTTGACACCAAGATAAATGGTGGGTGATCTCACAGTATGGGGGTATGGTTTGCCCTGCAAGGCTCCTTTTAGGAACTTATGATGTAGCAACATTAGGATCTCCTGTACCATGGTCAAGCCCTTACCTCTTTTAAAGGAAGGATAAGTTTTATAACCTGATCTTTTCCTACAAACTTGCCCAGGATTTCGTAAGAATCATAACTCTTGCTTCTTCGTGCCTCCATGACTTTAGAGAGAATCTGCTTTACTTCCTTCTCTTCAGCAACAGCACCAAACAACTCATGGTTGAAAATCTTTGAAAGAAAAAGAACACAGGGCAATTAGTGAGCTAGCAAAGTAGACTAACATAAGCTGTCTTTGGAAAAAGGCACGGTACATCCAAATGCAAGGAAAGCAAGCTGAACTGGACTGAAAGCAGATGGTAGAAAGTTCCTTTAGAATTCACTTGTTTTCCATGCAATTTAGGGATCAATCACTAGAAAACAAACATATACATAAAACACTTGAAGGGAAATATTAATGAGAATCAAAAAAAAATTCACATATTTTTATACATAAAATTGTATGACTATTCAGACAGGTCTGTCTTTTTTGATATTACCAAAGAGTAGCTTAATTTCCCTTCAAGAAATTCTCTTGATTATTTGTAACTCAATCATTGAGATGAATGTAAATATTTAACTTGAGATTCAAAATGTTAGTGTCTATATTTTTTAATAAGTGAACAAAAGACAGTATGATAAATGTATTTTCCTCCTAATCCTAGCTCTTAAATTAGCACATTATCCAATTTTTAAAGTTAGTAATTTCTCATTATTATAAATAAAGCTTTGGTGAACATACTTTTATTCCTTTAAAATAAATTCTTGAAAGTGATAATGCCTGTGTCCTGGGTCTTAGCTAATCTAAAAGAAGAACGAACACATTCTTTTCTTTTCTTTTTTTAAATTGAGACAGAGTCTCATTTTGTTGCACTTGGTAGAATGCCGTGGCATCACAGCTCACAGCAACCTCAAACTCTTGGACTCAAGTGATTCTCTTGCCTTAGCCTCTCAAGTAGCTGGGACTACAGGTGTCTGCCACAAGGCCCAGCTATTTTTTTCTGTTTTAGCAGGCCCAGGCTGGGTTGGAACCCACCAGCCCTGGTCCAAGTGGCCAGTGCCCTAGCCACTGAGCTATGGGTGCCACCCATTATTTTCATTTTTATAAGCTATTATTATTTCTTACTTTGTGAACTGATTTTTTTGTATACTTTGCCCACTTTAAAAAAAAATTGGAATTCTTTTCTGTAAAGCTTACCTCGACCATTATATCTAAACAAGAGTCCAAATCCCTGACCTGCAGCTTGTTGGTGAGGCCTTGCAGCAGCATGTGAACTGTGAAGGTCAGCACATGGACCTAAAATGAGATGCACAGGAAGAATACGAATGATTAGGAACACCATGCTAGAAAAACGTTAAGATCTACGGATCACCGCAAAGAGGGCTCTCAGAGTTCAACATGCCTGGCACTGCCAGGAGAAACTCTGATAAATGAAATATTCCACCACATGGTCACAAAAGAAGTTCAGAAATACATTACCATGCTTAGGACCTACTGCTCTGACTATATCAGGCCAATGAATGGTTATGAAAATTCTAAGAGTCTTGAACTTTAAAAAAACCAACTGGTGATTTAAGGAGTTTGGTAACACAGAATATAATCAGAGCTGGTACATAAAGTGTTATGAAGGAAACAAATAAGCTTCTGCCCCCAGTAGTGACCAAGCTCATGTTTACTGAGAACTTACTGTATTAATACCTTACATGAATCGAGTTAGGGCCCCTCCCCACCCACTCTATGGTGTAGGTGCTGCGTTACCAGTGTTGTCCAGGAGAGGATGCAGAGGCACAGAGAAGTCATGGGTAGCAAGTGGCAGAGTCAGGGTCATAACCAGGGTCCCAGTTCTGCAGCACTGCCCTATGCTGCCCCTCAAGCTTTTTTCATTCATTTTTTTTTTTTTGAGACAGAGTCTCACTTTGTTGCCCTAGGCTAGAGTGCAGTGGCTCATACCTCATGGCAACCTCAATCAAACTCTTTGGCTTGAGCAACCCTCTTGCCTCAGCCTCCTGAGTAACTGGGACTATAGGTGCCTGTCACTATACCTAGCTAGTTTTTTCCCTACTTTTAGAAGAGACAGGGTCTTGCTCTTGCTCAGGCTGGTCTTGAATTCCTGAGCTTAAGCCATTCACCAGCCTCGACCTGCAGAATTACAGGCCTGAGCTGCTACACTGGGCCAAGCTTTTTGCATTCTTTATGCTGCTTCCAGTGCCACAAAATTATCATGGTAAATATCAGCTAATAATCACAGGCTAAGGAAACACATTTATTTGTTAGACTATAGAGTCAATCGTAACAGCATAGTTTCTTATGTATCCACTTGTAATCTTTAAGTATTTTTATATACGTATGGTCCTGACTTAACAATGGTTCAATTCATGACTTTTTTTTTTTTTTTTAGACCAAGTCTCACTCTCTTGCCTTGGGTAGAGTACTGTGGCGTCAGAGCTCACAGAAACCTCAAACTCCTGGGTGCAAGCAATCCTCTTGCCTCAGCCTCTGCATTAGCTGGGCCTACAGGCGTGCACCACACCACCTGGCTAGCTTTTCTGTTTTTAGTAGAGAGGGGGTCTTGTTTTTGCACAGGCTGGTCTTCAACTCCTGAGCTCAAGTGATCCATCTGCCGTGGCCTCCCAGAGTGCTAGGTTTATAGGCATGAGCCACTATGTCCAGCTGGGTTTTTTTTTCTGTGAACTTTATACAATTTTAAAAAATCCTTTTTTTTTTTTTTTAAATTTGGCGAAGGGCTGAGGAAGAGTGACACTTGAAGAATACAATTTTGGTAGAGTCTACATGATTAGTCCTAAAACTCCTATCAGTTGTTTTCAACATGAGGCAATTTACCTGGTATCCACGGACAAGGGTAGTCTGCAATTCTTTTAAAACATATTGCAGGAAGTGCACACCCAGATCCTCTATTATTTTTGCAAGAGTGCTGCGTGCAATGTCTCTAATTTCTTGTGCTCTGTTCTTGAGGAGGGCACACACTTTCAGCAAAATACTGAAAAAGAGAAGTTGAAAAATGACTAAGCAGATAAACATGTAAATATCCTTTTGTATTTTAATTGTTTATAACTCAAATTTTCTCGTTAGTCCCAACCATAGCAAATTGTGATAATACTTTTCCTTTTCTTAACAAAAGATATTTATCTGTGAGTCATGAAGAAAAGAACCGACTTCTGAGCTTCAGTGCACCTTCCTGTATGCCATACAACACACCTTGGCAAATTGGCTTCCATAACTTCTGGTGGAAGGGACTGCATTAGCTTAACCATGGCAAAAGCTAACGGAACGCGAACCACTTCCTCATCATTCACAACCTTGGACTTGATCAGCTTGTGTTCTTCTTCTCTTTTAGTCTGTAAGAAAAATGTAGGTTAAACTAAATAAAAATCAATGGATCAAGGACCCACCAGCACTCTAAACTTGGCATTCGAAAGAAAAGCTCTTTCTGTAGACTGATGCCTGTTTTTTAGTTTCATGTCTTTAAAAACAAACTAAATTGTGCACTTTGAGAATAAACCTCTGAAAATTATAATAGAAACAAGAATGTTCTATTTTTCAAAGGAGCCACCAAAAAACCTCCCAAAACCCAGGAAAGTCAAGTTTTCAGTGACGTGGGTTAAGACTGCTGTGAAGTACAAAAAACTCACACAAAGTCCAAGTCAACTGAAATTTCGAGTGTTTGAGTTACACTGTTGGTCTGTGATAAATGAAGTGCCTTGAGTAAAGAAAGTATATTTACAAATACACAAAATGACCAAGTCAAACTTGCATACCAGAGGATGGCAATGTTTTTCTATAGAGTGCCACACAGTAAGTATTTTGGCTTTATGGTCTCTGTTGAAGTCACCCAACTCTACTGTTGTAAAGAGAAAGCAGATTTAGACATTATATAAATGAATGGGTATGGCCATGTTCCAATAAAGCCTCACAAAAACAGGCTGCAGGCAAGCTAGACTTAGCCCACGGGCCATGGTCTGCCAATCCACGATTTACACGGAGAGGAGAGGAAAGGGGTTGGCTTCCCGAGAACGCGCTGCTAAGTGTTATCCCTGTTAACTGGGGAAAGATGAATTCTGAACAGTAAAGAAGTGGCCAAAAGCATAAAAGGGAAACATACTCGGATTTTTAATAACTTTTCTTGGACTGGGGAGTTTCTTACTCTCTACTTAGACAACAGAAAGGGACAAAACTACCACAGCAAAATGACAGAGGAGGAGCATGAGTGCCTCGCTGCAGCAGGAGCAGAGCCTGAAGGTGATGAGACAAGGAAGGGAGGTGAACTGTGATGAGAGGACGCGCAGATGCTGAAGGCAAATCGCTAAGAGCCTCAGTCCGACAGGGCCCCGCCAGCACCTGCGTTCACATTGATCTGCTGCGCCCCAACAGAACCCTCACCGTGGACGCCAGGCATTTATGGAGCCTCGGGAGGATATCCCCGGTTATGGTTCCTTGGATATTTTTAATTGTTCTCTCCAGTTCTTCCTTATCACGAGGAAGGGAAGAGACAGGCTGTGGGGTACACTTGGATTCCCCAGCCGCTGCCCCGTCAGGATCAGCCGGCTCAGGGCCTCCCGGTTCCCTGTCGTCTGGCAAACTCTCCCGTGTATCCTCCTTCCCTTCCTCAGCCGTGTGCTCCACTTCCACAGCTTCGTGCTCTGCTAACTCAACCGCTTCATTTATGTCTGTGTTTAACAAAGAAAAAAAGTCACATCAAATAAGGAAAATGACACAGCTGTGGTTAAATAGTCTTTCCCACTGACAGCCACCTTACAGTAAATTTCAGCTAGCAAGGGGAAGGCTGAGGAGCAGCAGCAGAGAGGGCTGGGGTTTTGCTTTCTCACAGACTAGAGCTCCATGACAGAGACAGAGAAGCTGCCAATTCTACAAGAACGTGGAACAGCAAATGCAGGGTAACGCGGGCAGAAACAGGGAGGCTGGAGACGGGACCATCTCAAACAAAAGAAAGCTTCCAAAGTTCCGTGCCTGGAGGTTTCCAAAAACAAAACCCCACATTCACAGGGCATGATAATCATCACAGCAGCCAACAGTGCTTACGCAGAAATCTCCCTCATTTTAGGATTTGGCTTATTAACAAACACTAGGTGGCAGAGTATTGTGGGGCAAGTTGAGACTCGACTCAGCCAACAAGCCATGTGACTGTGGTCATTTCACTTAACCCTAGTGGGCTCGGGCTTCTTCACCAGTAAAACGGAGATAGCACCCATCTTACACGAGTGTTCTGAGGGTTAAATGAGATAAAGTCTATAATTGCCTAATTACCCCACCGACTTCCAAAACATGGTAGCAATTAGTCTTTATTTCACTTATTGGTTGTGTAGCTTTGGGAAAGTTACTTTACATCTCTGAACCTCAGTTTTCCAGATCAAAACTAGGAGGTAATCAATACTAAGGTCCTGGTAAAGTTCTTAATAAGGATAAGGAGACAGTGCCTATAAAAGCTATGCTATAATAGGTGCTCAATAAATGCTTCAAACTTCACATCCTTCTCATCACTGAATTTATTTTCCCTTGCCTTAATAAGACCACAATCCTGTTGGACTCATCCCCTCATTTTTGTTGACCATTTTTGCTAACATGCAGAATCAAGAACTAGAAAACAAAAACTCGTGTTAATCAACCTCACATAGCACTGTAATTCAACGATGCTCCTTTATCCTCAGTCAAGGACAGTGCTCCACCCTGGTCCAGCTCTGACTCAGGCTAATCTAGGGACTGCTAGTCACTAGCAGATCAGGCTCTTGGCTGCGTAAGAATGTGATGGATGTTCTTTGGTACAGAAGAAGTTAACTATGGATGACAATGAAGGGGGAAGAGCTGTTCTGAAAGAGTCACGGCAGTAAGTTTTAAGGGGGAGGATTGTTTTTTTGTGGGAGGAGGTTCATCACTACCCGAAAGCTACCACTATACCTCACAGGTATCTGAAACCCAATATCTGCAATGCCTGGAATACCTAATTTCACAGATGAGGTAAGTCAAATTCCAGGGAGGAAAAGATCGCCACTGACTGTCCCAGTGCTTCAGAAACTAAATCAGCTTTTGCTGGGGAGACCGCTTATCTGACACCCTTGCTGGGCTGAAGATTCAACTTCATCACAACTATGCCTCATATAAGATGTTACAAAATAGTTGATTCTAAAACAAGAAAAATGTGTAAACCCCTGACAGCATTAATAAAATATTCCAGTGGAATCTTTCTAAGGGACAAAATATACAATTAAGTAGAAGTAAAAATAAAATCTGAATGTTGTAAAATATCACAAAGAGTTGGCGATTTTTTCCTTAAGTGACTTTAGACAGCTATTAAATGGAGGTTATCAATGGCAAATATAACAGCATGTATGAGAGTAACACCCGAGTGGAACAAATACATTACTATACTATCAGTATAGACAGCACTACCAGATTTCAGTTGCCTTTCTGAGTATATCCTGCCATATGAATTTAGACACCACTCAACTTTGGTAATTTTAATTAACAATAAGAAATGTAACTATACTGCCTAAGAAGAAAATAGTTAAGCAAATTAAGTATTTTTAATTTTTAAATGTTTATGCAAAATGGTTAACTGACTAAAGAAAATAGTACAGACTGAGGGCCAGAATATTTTTGTACTTTTAGCCAAGATAAAAAGGATAAATAGGCCCATTTGTTCAATTTTTTCCTTACTTTTCTGGGCTGATAAGAACCTTTAGTTCAATGTTCAGTATTCAGTAGCAGCAAGAGGTATCTTTGTCTTATTATTATTCTAAAGCAAAGGATTTTAATCCTCTACCACTGTATTATGTTTTTAAAAGACATCCTTAATAGGTTAAGGAAATTTCTATCTTTTCTTTTGTTAGTCATTTTCTATCATGAATTTAATCAAATGGTTTCCTTGCATCTACCTAGTAGATTGCATGTTTCTTTTTGTTGAGACAGTTTCAAGCTGTCGCCCTGGGTAGAGTGCCTTAGTGTTATAGCTCACAGCAACCTCCAACTTTTGGGTTCAACCAATCCTCTTGCCTCAGTTTTTCTACTTTTAGTAGAGATAGGGGTCTCCCTTTTGCTCAGGCTGGTCTTGAGCTCTTGAGCTCAAGCAATCTACCACCTTGGCCTCCCAGGGTGCTAGGATTACAGGTGTGAGCCACTGTGCCTGGCCGATTTCATGTTTCTTATGTGCTAATGGGTTAAATTCTATTAACTAGTTATCCAATATTGAACCAACCTTGCATTTTTGGAATAAACCGAACATGAGCATATTTTTAATGCTTTTACTGACTGTGGGATTTGATTTCATTTGCAAATATCTGGTTTAGAATTGAGACTAGTTAGAATACATCACTCAGAGTGTCTTTGTCAGTTTTTGATACGCAATTATACCAAGTTTATAAGTTATTGGTGATTTTCTAGTCATCTGAAAAAGCAAGTATAAGGTTAAAATTATCCATTCCTTAAATATTTGGTACAACTTGCCTATAAAACATTCTGTTCCTGGTGTTTTCACCAGATGTTTATTTTATTTTTTGAGACAGAGTCTTGCTTGATCACCCTTGGTAGAGTGCTGTGGTGTCTTAGCTCACAACCTCAAACTCTTGGGTTCAACTGATTCTCTTGCCTCAGCCTCCCAAGTAGCTGGGACTATAGGCGTCCACCACAATGCCCGGCTATTTTTCAGAGATGGGGTCTCGCTCTGGCTCAGGTTAGTGTCAAACCTGTGAGCTCAGTGCTGGGCTCACAATCACCAGGAGATATTTAAATGCAGATTCAGTTTCTTTAATGGTTAGATACTCATTAAGACTTTTTATTTTCTTCTAAAGTCAATTTTTGAGTTATGTTTTCTAAGAACTTGTATATCTCATTCACATATTTAAATTTATGAATACAATGATCACAATATTATTTTACCTTTTCCATTTAATTGTGACCCTTTTAAATTCCTAATCATGCTTATTATAGTTTCTATTTTTATAGCTCAATCTTGTCAGGTATTTGCCAGCTTGTAATCTTTTCAGATATCTATTTTTAGCTTTGTTGATCTTTTCCATTATATTTAGTTTATATTTCATTAATTGCTATTCTAATTTTTCTTTTCTTATACTTTTTTTGCATTCATTGCTTAATGCTCTTTCCACATAAGGCAACAAAATTGGATTTCTATGTAAATTATTGACAGCTAAGGTTTATTTTACTAATATAATTTAGACTAACCTTCTATATTTAAATAAGATAAATCATTAATTTTAGTTTCCTCCTGAGTCATTAACTGGTCACTGCCACAAGAGCAGAAAAAAGAATAAACTGAATTTTGCCATGTCAAATTCACTATCACAAATTATCACACAAGAAAATGGAAATCTAGTTTAAGAAATCATTAAAAACTTACTTTCTCCATTCTGCATTTTTCCCATTTGTTCTTCAAGAGTTTTGTGATCAAAGTGGAATGCTTCTAACACTGTTACTAGCAAACTGTTAAAAAAAAAAGTATACAAAAATATTCAGTTGATTATCAATATTATCTGATTATTTGACTATTGAAAGGACAGAAAATTTTCTAATTTCATTCTTATTGCTATTAAAAAAATTTTAAATGGAGATGAAATTTAGTCTAATAAACATTAAAATTATTTTTACCAATATTTTGTGACTTTAAGAAGTATTAATAACCTCTTATTAATATTAAGATAAAAATAAAAAACATTATAGAGAGATTCACTCAGGAAATATTTTAAAAATTACATTTAAAAAACAAAATAAAAATGTGATATTTAAAAATTATTTAAAAGTAAAACAAACAAACAAAAAAAGCCACAAAAATTGACCATACCTGACACCCAACTTTTGATTGGTCTGGCCTGTCTGTAAGACATGAATGAAATGTTTCAAATAATATATATATGCTGACCAAGAGAGATGTTTGCAAATGGCTCCAATAAGCTCTGTGGCGGCAATGGTTATATTTTCATGCTGTAATGTAATATAAATCAAGAGTATCAATGCCAGAACAAGTATTTACTAATAAAATATATGGGTAACTTCATATATTAACACATTTTGATCTCTTTTTCACTCAGACCTTCTTAATGGGTTTAGGACTACAGTAAATGAAGTAAATTCAATGCACAAAAAGCCGAAAGATGTCAAGAACTATATGTACACTGTCCTACTCAGCAGTCAAAAGCACACTGCCTCAGAGACATGTCTCTCAGGCCATGAGGGACTGGAGTTACTTTTATACCTTAAACTAGAAAAGTAGGCAAAATATTATATATGGAATGAGTTTTCAGACTTTGTATACCAAACAATGCAGGATACTGATCTTTGAGAGAAAGGAAATAAATGAAGTGAGCCTTAAATCACCCCAGTTCACTGTATGGAGAGAACTGTTAGGTTACAGCACAGAAAGGAAAACCCGAAGTGAGCCCTGTGGTCTCCCTGAGTTGAGGTATGGCAGCTAGAATATACGGGAAGAGCATCAAAGAGAAGGGAGCGACATAGGGAAGCTGCACGGAGAGCAAGCCCCTGGGTCCTCAGCTGAGTGCTGATCAGGACACCCGAGTAAGAAAGAGACAGGAGCAATCAAAGACCATATACACAAGGAGGAGAACAGTTCATGCTCTTATCAGTTCATGCTCTTAACAGTTCATGCTCTTATTAACCTTATTAATAATTATATTAAGAGTGAAAAACCTCATGATACGTACGGTACTGAGTTAAGTATTCAGGAACTCAGAAAGGTCATGCCTCAGTAGTAGGGTTATATTAGCCCTAGACTAAAGAATGCTCCAGCTTAAAAAAACTTAAAGGTAAGCCTCAAAAGGACCAGATTATTCCCTAGTAACCTAACTGCATCCAATAATAATTCTCAAGAATACTTAAAGATGTACATATATATTCAGCACCCAACATGGTAAAATTCATGTCTGGCATCTAACAAAAAATTGTCAGGCACATGAAGCAGAAACATATCTCTAATCAGAAGAACAAAATAAACCAATAAAATAGACCCAGACATGACACAGATGATACAGAGTTAGTAGATAAAGACATCAAAACAATTGATATAACCATATCAGGAAGGGAGAGGACATTTATAATCTAGTGATTTATTTACTTATTATTATTATTTGTTTTTGAGACAGAGTCTTACTTTGTCACCCTTGGTAGAGTGCCGTGGCATCACAGCTCACAGCAAGCTCAAACTCTTGGGCTTAAGCGTCTTGTCTCAGCCACCCAAGTAGCTGGGACTATAGGTGCCTGCCACAATGCTCGGCTATTATTTTTTGTTGTTGCAGTTGTCATTATTGTTTGGCAGGCCTGGCCCAGGTTCGAACCCACCAGCCCTAGATGGTTGGTGCCCTAACCACTGAGCTACAGGTGCTAAACCTCAATGATTTATTTTTAATGACAAAAATCCCCTTAATTAAAACCCAATACACATACATATATGTTACTTATGATTATACTCCATTTGATTTCTTGCTATGTGAGTTTAGAGCAGTCTTTGGCAAAAATCTATAAAAATAAAATTTTAATACAGTCACATTTAATTTTTTTTTAAATATTAACATTAAAAAAAAGAAAGGGATAAGAAAGTATACGCATGTTAAAAAGATATAAGGGAAGATATACAAAAGCCCCCAACTGAACTTCTAGGGACAAAAAAGACAGTTCTGGGAGGGAAGATATACTGAATGAGATTAATAACAGTTTAGATACTGCAGAAGAAAAGATCAGTAAATTTGAACACATAGCAACAGGAAATGGAAGAAAATAAAACCCAGGAAAAAAATTACTGAAAAACAAACAAACAAAAACAATACAAAAGCCTCAGTGTCCTACTGAAATACACTGGAGTCTACAAAGGCAAGAAGGGGATCCAAAAATATATTAAAAAAATAATGGCTGTAATTTTTCAGTTTAACGATAAAACTATATATCTACAGATGAACTACAAGCATAAGAATCACAAAGGAAATTGCACTAAGGCACATCATAATCAAATGGTCTAAAAAACCAGTGATAAAGAGAAATTTTTAAAAGCAATCAAAAAAGAAAAGTTACATTATATTCGGGGGAATAAAGTTAGGAATAACTTCTTGTTGGAAATAATATAAGCCAAGAGATAGTAGAAGAACATCTTTAAATTACTGGGGGGAAAAAAAATAAAAACCAACCTGTCAACTTAGAATTTTATACCCAGCAACATTATCTTTCAAAAACACAGAAAAGACAAACAAAAGCTGAAAGAATTAGTCACTAATAGACCTGCTCTATAAAAAATTTAAAGGAAATCCTCTTGGCAGAAGTATGATTATCAAATGAGTATCTGGATCTATACAAAGGAATGAAGAGCATCAGAAGTTATAAATATGTAAGTAAACATAGAAGAATTTTTCCTTATTTTTAAGTATCTCTTTAAAAGATAATTAATGGTTAAAGCAAAAATAACAATGTGGTTTAAAACTAATGGAGAGATAAAACCTATGACAAAAATACCACAATAATTAATAAGCAATAGATAAAATAAAATCACAAAAATATCTAACTAATCTAACAGAAGAAAAATTTTAAAAATGGGTGAAAAAAATACTTAACCTTATTAATAATTATATTAAGTGTAAATGGCCTAAAAAGTAGTTAATAGAAGACACTGTCATCACACTGGGTACAAAGCAAGACCCAGTTAAATGTTAAACTACAAGAAACCAACTTTTTCTTTTCTTTCTTTCTTTTTTTTTTTTTTAAGACAGAGTCTTAAGCTATGGCCCTGGGTAGAGTGCCGTGCTGTCACAGCTCACAGCAACCTCTAGCTCCTGGGCTTAAGCGATACTCCTGCCTCAGCCTCCTAAGCAGCTGGGATCACAGGCACCCGCCACAAGGCCTGGCCATTTTCTTGTTGCAGTGTCATTGTTGTTTAGCCAGCCTGGGCAGGTTGGAACCTGCCAGCCTCAGTGTACATGGCCAGTGCCCTATCCACTAGCTATAGGTGCCGCCAAAGGTTTTCATTCTTTCTTTTTTTTTTTGAGACAGAGTCTCACTATGTTGCCCTCAGTAGAGTACCATAGCATCACAGCTCACAGCAACCTCAAACTCCTGGGCTCAAGCAATTCTCTTGCCTCAGCCTCCCAAGAACCTGGGACTACAAGTGCCCGCCACAGTGCCTGGCTATTTTTTGGTTGTAGCTGTCATTGTTGTTTGGCAGGCCCACACTGGGTTCGAACCAGCCAGCTCTGGTGTATGTGGCTGGCACCCTAGGCACTGAGCTACAGTGCCAAGTTCTTTTTTTTTTTTTTAAAGACAAGTCTTGCTCTGTTGCCCAGGCTAGAGTGCCATGGCCTCAGCCCAGCTCACAGCAACCTTAAACTCCTGGGTTGAAGCAATCCTCCTGCCTCAGCCTCTTGAGTACCAACCATGCATGACTAATATTTCTATTTGTAATAGAAAGGAGTCTTACTCTTGCTCAGGCTAATCCATAGCATTTGTTTAACAATGGACCCTAACTGGTCCTCCCGTCTTGGCCTCTCAGTGCTAGAATTACAGGTGTGAGCCATCACACCTGTCCATAAAATCAACTTTAAATGTAAAGTTATTAGAGAAGATCAAAAATAAAAGGCTAGAAAAAGATACACCATACCAATACCAACCAAATCTATTTTTTTCTATATATAACTCATTTGATTTCAATGCAATTAAACTATGAGTTGGTTAGGCTTACTGGCTTTTTTTTTTTTTTTTTTTTGAGACAGAGTATAACTATGTCACCCTTGGTAGAATACTGTGGCCTCACAGCTCACAGCAACCCCAAACTCTTGAGCTTAAGCGATTCTCTTGCCTCAGCTTCCCAAGTAACTAGGAGTATGGGCGCCTGCGACAACACCCAATTGTTTTTCTGTTGCAGCTGTCATTGTTGCTTAACTGGCCGGGGCTGGGTTTGAACCCACCAGACTTGGTGTATGTGGCTGGTGCCATAATCACTGTGCTATGGGAGCCAAGCCAGCCTACTGGCTTTTTAAACTAGAATTTAAGACAGCAATCTTTTAACTACTTACATAACTCTTTTAAACATTTTTTAATATCCTGAAACAACAGAGGAAACCTATTATTGTACAAAGTCATGTATAGTATAAATTTGTTACAAATATTTGACATTGCCACAATTAGACTCAGATTTCTGTGATCAAACACTATCTCTCATTACTGTATTTATTAATAAATATTTATCTAGTCTTTACCATGTGTCAGGCACTTTCTAGGACTCTGTTAAAACAGTCCTAGGTTCAAATTCAAGTTCTGAAAGATACACCTCAGGGTATTAAAAAAAAAAGAAAAGAAATACCAGTTCTGACTGTGTGTCTTTGAGAAAGTTATATAATCTCACTTATTCTTAGTTTAATTTATTGTAAAACTGTGCTGAAAAACAGTTCCTACACCCTGGGGTTGAGACGTGGTAAGGATGAAGAGAGATTACCTAGTCAAGCACCTCAAGTAGTGCCTGGTACCTGGTACAGCGTTAATGGTAGCTATTGCTTTATTTCATTTCTTATAGGTCATTTTGGAAAATAATGACTCAGCTAATTGATGAAGTTAACCAGAATTCAGTCCTATGATACAAAAATAAAAGTATGCCATCCTAGTAATGTGGTAATTTCTAAGAGGAATACTGTGGTCGGCCTTTGTGAGCTACTAATAGTGAAAATACAAATAATGGCCACCATTTATATAGCATTTGTTATGCTCCAGGCATAGTTCCAAGGGCTTCTGATTATGGTGACAACATCAGTATGGATCTCACCAACTCCACCTACATTATGGCAAAATGTGTCATGGTATGGGTAAAAGTTCATTGGTTTCTAGAGCTAATACGCTACCTTAAGCATTTTCTCATCAAAAATTGGAGTCATAGCATAAGGCATGATGTAATTCTGAAGAGACTTAGAAGACAGAACAACTTTGCCTTCCATTAGTTGTTTTGACAGTTTCTTCAAGGCTCTGGCTCTTCTGTGGATCTAAGAGTTAGATAAAACACAAACCAGTTACTGAATAATCTCTTCTACAACCAGTTCCACTTCAGTATCATGTTCTTTTTCCATGAAAAGATTAAAGGGGTGAAATACAACCCATATATCACCTGCGCAAACACCTGTGTCTTGATTTGTTTCCAGAGACATAATCCATAGCATTTGCTTAACAATGGAAGCATTTAAACTTCTCTGGAAAGGCAGGGAAAGGTGACACTATTATTAACTGTGGTTTGTGATACCCCCAAAGAACCAAACTCCAGGAAATAATCCTCTTATATGCAAATCTGACTGATGATCATGAAGACCAAGGAATGAGAAACTTAAATCTTTCAGGAAAATTAAAACATGTCTTTCCAGATGAGGTAGAATTGTTTGAAATGCTTATTTTGCATGCAGGACAAAGTGGAATTGTCATCTACCTGAATATGTTTCATATTCTCAAAGAAGTCCATTTCTGGGTCATGGTAATGAGTCAGCTGTACCAAGTCTTTAAATTCCAGTTGATTTGGAAAGGTTTGAATTAAACAAGAAAGTATCGTGGTATAATCCTGTTGAATACTCTGCAAGTATCAAGTGGAGAAAATAAATACTTTTATTTTTAAAAGCATTTACTTCCTAGATAATATGAGGAAACACAAAAGAAGACATAAAATTTTTTTAAAGCAAAGCATTTCCACTGTAAAAAAAAAAACCAAAGTAAAACAAACAACTGTATAAAATTAAAAGTGACTGCCCTTGCTTGGAGTCTAACTCCCATGTAACAGTCTGGTGATATTAACACATTTTAAGTAAATGTACTGGGCCAGAGTGCTTTTCTACACAACTACAGCAGACATGGGAAAACAAAACAAAACACAGCCTCAGATACCTGCACTTAAAGGATAAAGTTACAATACCTCTGTCTGGCTCTTCAACCCTTTCCTCACTTTCTCCAGGAGGGAACGGTGGATGACTTCTCTGTATTCCTTTTCTGTGGCATTTAAGGCAGCTAGCTTTTTAATAATACTCATCAAACACATGCTGGAATTATCACTTAAAGACATATCTCCTAACTGGAGGTGAGGAAAAAAACCAAGTTATTCTACATAGTAACTACAGCATGGAACATTATTTCCCCATGTAAGAATCTACAAAATTTTGTCACTGCTCTGTGAGAGAAACTCTACTAAGAAAGGTCCCACAAATATTTCTTATCTAAGGAAGAACTAAATGTAGGATTGTTTTAAATGATTTTAAAAAAAAATCATGCTTACTGGGAAGTGTCATTTAATTTTAGGAAGTACTACGAAATGTACTTGTTGATAAATGGTTCACTAATGTCAGTTTTTAAATGTTCAATATCAGGTCATTACTGAAAATGACAGAGTTGGCTGGTATAATTCTGGTTAGTTGGTCCAGAGATCCCAGGTTGAGGTGTAGAGAAGATATTCCCAACTCAGCCAACCAAGCAGTGACTTAGAAGTCCTTGTGTTGAAATTTGGCACAACATATGAAGAATGAGTCCCAAATGAGGATATTTTTAAAAATTTATTACATAATCCTTAGTATCAGCTAATAACTATAAAATTCCACAAAAAGACATTATTGATGCCACTACATGGTTAAACAATAATCAATCCCCATTTTTGAATTTTTTTTTCAGTTTTGGCAGAGGCCGGCTTGAACTTGCCACCCCCAGTACGGGGGGCTGGTACTCTAGTCCTTGAGCCATAGGTACCGCACCCCCATTTTTTAATTTTATTGTTTTTTTGTTAGTTTTTCCCACTTTTGAATTTTAATCTAATTCAACAACATGATACTTAATATAATCTGAACACCTTTTATTTCTACCATGTCTTCAATTAAAAAAAGGTCAAACTTAGGCGGTGCCTATGGCTCAAGGCATAGGACACTGGTCCCATATGTTGGAGGTGGTGGGTTCCAACCTAGCTCCAGCCAAAAACTGCAAAAAAAAAAAAAGAAAAAAAGTCAAACTTTCCAGTGATAGTTATTTAACTTTTAAAAACGGAAATATAATTGACATACCATAAAATCCACCCATTCAGAAAGTTTATAATTCAATGGTTTTTAGTATATTCTCAGGTTGTGCAGCCATTACTACTATCTAATTTCAGAATTTTCCCAGCACCTTGACAAGAATCTCATACCCCTTAGAAGTCACTCCCCATTCCTCTCTCCCTGCAGTCCTTGGTAACCATTAATTTACTTTCTGTCTCTATGAATTTTTCTATTCTAATACATAACTGTTTAATTTTTTGAAGTGCTTCCAGATAATTTTTTGCTATAAAAACCTACCTCCAGATTATAGAAACAATTATGCATAACTGGAATCAGGAAATTAACATCTATGGTTTGCATTTCCTTAATGTAAGAGGTGATGGTCTGGAAGGTCTCGAAGCGAACATCAAAGTTGATATCATCAAGATGTTTTTGATCGAAGGCATTAAGCTACAAGAAATGCCATTGAAATGATGTAAGGCATGTAAGTGAAGGCATTTAGATCTTAAATAGTGTATATAAAAATGATTTTTGAAGACAAAGAGAAATCTTTTCTTACCTTGACAACATCAGTAATATATTTTAATCCATTCTCAAAATCAGAAAGTGTCTAAAAGGAAAGAAAAGAGTAAATTTATTAGTAAATTAAACCTTAATTTTTCTGCCTTCCTTCCCTCAACTCCCAGACCCCACACAAATTCATATAAAAACTTCATACTGGCCCAAGAAAGCTACTAATATGTTTTACATGTCATTATTATCTTTTAAAGGGCAGTGCCTGTAGCTCAGTGGATAGGGTGTCAGCCACATACACCAGGGCTGACGGGTTTGAACCCAGCCTGGGCCAGCTAAACCAACAACGACAACTGCAACAACAACAAAAAATAGCTGGATGTTGTGTCCCAGCTACTTGGAAAGCTGAGGCGAGAGAATCACTTAAGCCCAAGAGTCTGAGGTTGCTGTGAGCTGTGAGCCAGGGCACTCTACCCAGGGTGACAGCTTGAGACTCTTAAAAAAAGAAATAATCTTTATCTTTTAAAGAAAAGGGTGACTTGAAATAAAATTGAATATTACAGACCTGGAAAACAGTACAAAGCAATCGTCTTGATAATTTGTTCTTAATAACTGAGAAGAGTTTTGCAATAGGCTTGAGGAAGCTTGTGGGGTCCACACAGTGTTTTAACAAGTTTTGTATTGTCACGAGAATATCAACCTCTGTATCCTTGAAGAAGAAATACCAAGAGAAATCATAAATCAGTAATTTAAACAAACTAGGCAACTTATACTTTAATAGATCACAGAACAGAAAATGATTATGAGTAAGAAATAAAAGAAGGAATTGGAAAACTTATCTGACAGTATTTTAAAAGGTTTTAGCATTTTAAGTTAATGTAAAACCTGCAATAATGTGCGTAGTTTCTTCCTTTAATTCTATTAGAGAATATACATAGTTTTGAAACATAATTTCTTTTATCATCTAGTCAAAAAAAGGTTAACACAATGAATTTGCAGAAGAAAAGTTCAGTCATCTCTCTGTATCCCAGAGGGTTGATTCCAGGATCTCTCACACGTATCAAACACTGAAGATGCTCAAGTCCATTATGTAAAACGGCATAGTGTTTACACATAGCCAGACGCTCAAGTCCATTCTATCAAACGGCATGGTGTTTACACATAGCCTACACACATCCTCCCAGGTACTGTCATCTCTAGATTATTTATAGTACCTAATATAATGAAAACACTATGCAAATAGTTGTTATACTGTATTTTAAAAATTTGTATAATTCTTCATTCTATATTATTATTTTTTCCCCAAATATTTTCAATCCATGGTTGGTTAAACCCACAGATGCTGAATCCGTGGATACGGAGAGCTGACTATATCCACTTCTGGCTGTATTGATTTGTGGGTTTTCTAAACTGAACTACTGTGTGGTAAGAAATGTTAAATATCTTATAAATGAGGCATTATAAATGAGCATTATTATAAAGGAGCGTAAGCTACTAGAGGACCCTTAATTAAGACTGAATGAGGGTTTGAAAATAATATCAGAAACTCTTAGCTATGTCTAAATATTAAAAGTCAGATTTTCATTCAGTTTTGCCACTGTGATTCATAGTTAAGATTATACAATGTACTTTTTGGGCTTCAAATTTGTTACTAAAGTTGAGAGAGAAAAAAAAATCCTGAAATGAATCAGAAGAAACATAAGGACATAAAAGGGGGAACATGGTAGATGATCATGTCTCCGCCTTCTTTCCTACTCTAGAAACTTCCCAACATTCCTCTTTCTGCTCTGATTTCCTCCCTCAATTTCTAGTTTTTTATTTCTGGACAGTCTTTTCAGTTCTTTGAGACAAACATTGCTCACAAATCACCCCAGTGATAAAGTGTCCCTCCAAAGACCAAGTAAGCGCCCTATGGATTCGTACCTCAGCGATATTGCCACGGTGGAGGAAGGGAAGGAGAAGTGTGATGAGGACAGAACTCTGCTCTTTGTCTTTCATAAACTTGCTGATCCTAAAAGAGGGGGAAAAGCAGGTATGTAAGGAGGATATATAGCTCAGAGTATTTCTCTAAGAAGTTAAACTTTCTGTACAAAAATGTCAGTGACTAAAGACAATTTAACATTCCAATACACAGGTGGCTTTTTAAGGATATGTGTGTATAAAACGTTTAACTCTGCTACTTAGCAGAGCCCAGCCTTATGCCTCACCAACATCAAGCTCTTGGCTACTGCTCTAGTTCTTCTGCAGGACAGACAGTGCCCAAGTTACAAATATCCAGCTCATGTACAACCTGCACTGATGAGCAGAGCCTATTACAGGTCATGGGTAATTGTACCTGTGCCAATTCACGTACAGATTCAACTTAGGAACAGACCTGTGGAACCTATCTTAATCATAACTCAGGGACTGCCTGCATCGACTGAGTTATGGTGAACTCTTGCACTATAATCTAGCAACTAGTAATTTTTTATTTTGCAAAGAAATGACTTTTTTTTTTTTTACCACAAACAATGAGTTTATCTCAAGCAATACTACAAACACTGAGTTTATCTCAAATAATATCATAGACATTGAGCTTATCTTACACATAGAATTTGAGACTCAACATTCCAACTCTGGAATGGTGGCCCACAACCATTTGAATTCTGAATTTTCCTTGATATAATCTGCCCCTTGGAAAAGACTTATGCATAAGAATTGGCCATCCTAGAAAACCTGGTGTGCCTCTAAACCTTATACAAACAGAGAGGTGCCATAAATCAACTAGGGTGCCTAATGGGGGCTGTTCTCCTTGTCTTCCTTATTTTTAGAAGATTTACTTCCCATTTGTTTTGAGAAAAGCTCATTTACCTACAAACAAGACTGTTTAGCTCCCCTTTCACAAAGAGGCAGAAAGGCTAGTTGAAATTAATTTTGGGAGGAAGAGGCAATGGTGAAGACCCTTTAGTGAAAATCACAAATCAGCAATCTAATGAATTGTCAGAAATGACATTTTAAAATCCAACAGCTTAAGGTTTTATGTGCAGTATTCATTTATTTCTTATTTATTAATTTTTTTGAAACAGAGCCTCACTTTGTTGCCCTGGGTAGAGTGCCACTTAATACCCATAATAGGTCTGCAGTATAGCAACCATTAGCCACATTTTGCCCAGAGAAAAACTGAAACCCAGAGAAGCTGATGTCACACAGCTAGGAAGAAGGAGAGGTCTTTCAAACTCTGGTTTTTCTGGTACTTAATCTCCTTTCATCATCTTTCCACAATTACATAGCCTACAATGAAATTTAATGAGAGTATTTAGCACAGTTTCTTGTTCCACATGACTTAGAAATACAAAAGTATAAATAAAACATGGCAAAGAAGTTTCTAGAAGATTCTAACATACAGTCTTTTTTTGATGTTACTGAAAGTAACAGAAAAATAAATTTTCCACAACTAAGCAATGTAATAGTCAATTTAAAATTTAAATTAGAATCATTTCTTGTACTCAAGTTTACTAACCTTGCCCTTTATAGAAATCACAATTATATACTAATAGATCTATTGCCAAATAGACTCTTTAAAAACTCTTGAACTCTTAAACAAAGAAAATAATCTGCTCTTTTAAGGTAATTATTTTTATCAATTAAACTAAAAACCAAAAAACTATGTGATCCCACAAAACTCTAAAGGAAATTTTTTTTTCAGGCAGAGTCCCACTCTGTTGCCTTGAGTAGAGTGCCATGGTGTTATCATAGCTCAATGCAACCTCAAACTCTTGGGCTCAGGAGATCCCCCTGCTTCAGCCTCCCAAGTAGCTGGGACTACAGGAATGTACCACCACGCCTAGCTTGTTTTTCTGTTTTTAGTAGAGATGGGGTCTCACTCTTGCTCAGGCTGGTCTCAAACTCCTGAGCTCAAGGGATCCACCTGCCTTGGCCTCCCAGAGTGCTAGGATTATAGGTGTGAGCCACTGTACCCAGCCTAAAACTCAAAATTTTAATTAAACAAAATGTACAAACGCTAAGCAAGCAATTTTTTTAGTGTACTTTAAAATTTGGAAAAATCTGTTCCTTTAATATAAGGTGGACATAATGTGAGTGTGCAATTTAAAATTTAATTTAATTGTATAATTAAATGAAGGCAGATGGTATAAAAGGTTTCTAATAATTATTCCAGGACAGAAAAGAAAATTCTGCATTAACTTAATAGTGGAGGGCATTTGAAATACTGAAAATCTTTTTAGCTTTTTATTACTAGGTTCAAACAATCGAAAAACAAGATACTATTGTTAAAAAAAAAATTAAAACGAAGGATAATACTTATCTTTAAGTATTAACACATCACTTACTTTGAAAGAATGCCAAGCTCTTTACTGACTTGGGCTCTGTTCTTTTTCTTTTTCATCTTTTCTGCATTTATTGTGGTTTTGCTGAGATACTGAAGGATTGCAGGTACATGAGGTAGAATTAATCTTCCTCCTATTGTGATGGAGTCTAAAAAAGATCGTGATTAATGTTTTGACGTTAATAAACTCTCTTAAAGAATAACTGTACAATATCTTCATGATGATAAATAAGGAAAGCACTCAACTGCTATGAACATTTACTTAAGATTCAACTCTGAAGATTAAATAACTTTCTTTTCACTCAAAATAGCTGTATCACTAGTTAAGTTGAAAACTCATATGAGACCTCTGAGGCTTTATTTAAACCATTTCCGGTAATAAGGGAAACAGTGGGATAATATGGTAAGAATTCAGAGATAGGACAAGAGAAATCATTTAATAATTTCCTGGAGGATAGACTTCCTGGAGAACAAATAATCTGCATTTCTATAAAAGTGAAGAAAATTCAGCTTATATAAATTAGCATTAATTCATACAGCAAAGAAACTGATGAGCATAAGCTATTCCATCTTTTTTTTTTTTTTTTTAAAGAAAGGGTCTTGCTCTGCCATCCAGACTGGAGTGCAGTGGTGTAATCATAGCTTACTGCAGCTTTGAACTCTTAGGCTCCAGTGATCCTACTGCCTCAGCCTCCCAAGTAGCTAAGATTACAGGACTGTTGCCCAGGCTACTCTCAAACTCCCAGCCTCATGTGATCTTTCCGCTCAAGTGATCAGCCTCTTAAAGTGAGATTATAGGTGTGAGCCACCATGCCTGGCAGCAGAGGCTATTAAGAAAGGCAAATTGTATTCACTTTTTCTTTTCTGAGAAAACAATTCCGACCGCAGAAGTCTAAGAATCACGTGCTGTGCTGGCATACATACCACCTACATCTTCCCCTATGTCAGGGTATACGCATCCAGTTACTGGCAAGCTCAAAACTGTTTCTGTGGGCTCAAAATTTGGAAGGTTAAGAAGATCATCAACTATATCCATCACAATACTGGCTGTGGCATCAGAGAGATTCTTTGCTGAGAGAATGGCAAAAACATTGGTCAGAATATCGCACTCTGGATGTCCAGGCTTCTGTTTAGCCAGAAAAGGGAAATATCTGCAAGAAAAGACATTATAATAATCATCTTTTTCTCAATGTTTATTTCTAAAATACAGCCATATGAATTTTCACATGAATTTAATCTATGTATACATGTGTGTATGAATGTTAATAAGATTATTCAAAAGGGGAATTATTTTAAAATCTATAATTTGATGGATAATTCTAAGTACCTTAGAAACATTTTAGGTGCTTTATGTGTATTTCTCATTTAATCTTTATAACACGTCTAAGAGGTAGTATTATCACCTTCACCTTATAGATGAAGAAACTGAGACTTGTCCAAAGTCACTAAGCTACGCAGTGGCAGTGCTGGGATTTGAACCACAGCTTAACTCCAAAGTCTAAGCCCTTTCTAAACAAATCTCAGTGAAAACAGACTATTTTTAAGTCATAAGCTTTCAAGTATGTGAATGTTAATACACTCAAATTTGTTCTATCAGGATATACAATATTCAGAGATTAGGGTCAGCTGTTGGGGAGGTCAATGGATCCATTGCCAACAGTGAAAGATTCACATGAAAGATCTGAATATCCCTCCTACTGGAAATGTACTAACAAGGGCAGAGAACACAAAGGTATTCCAGCCAAGGGTAAAGGAGCAGTTGTTCTATAGTCAGAGATGTAACCCTAATATACTTAGTAAGAAGGTCAAAGTCAAACTGAAAAAATGCAGATAATGGGGTATTCTCCGTACATCACACTGGAAAAATGAGGTGAAGTACTTTACCATATTTAGCACTGACAAAAGGATAGAGAAATCCTTTTATTCATACATGTTTCTGTCTAACAAATATTGCACTAATATGTAAAGGCTCCAGGCAAAACACTTTACATATTATCATCTCCATTATCATTGAGGTAGGACTGCTATTACTTGCATTTTACAGGTGATGAAACTGAGGCCAGACTCAGAGAGGCCAATTTTACCCAAAGAACATACGGTGGTTTCTAGGATTTGAAGCTTGGTTTGTTAGCTTCAGACACTACTGTTAACCACTATGCTATTATGTTGTCTTTGAAGTTTTTCTAGCAGAAAAAAATAAGAGCTGCTTTCAACTGCTGGCAAAGTCCTAGTAACCAGACTGTTCTGGTCTAACCTAGCCCAAGTAATCAGACTGTTCAAATCCAGTGCAACTCCCAAGTAACCAGACTATTCTAGAACAAAGGAACTACCTGCCACAATGGGCATGGACCACGCTAAAGCATATGGCTCAACCAGAAACTCCCATTGCTCATTCAACATGCAATGAATGTCAACTAAATACAGTTAAGAGCTACTACAGTCTGTGCAGGAAGGCGCAATTATAAGTAAGGAATGGCCTCTGACCTCAAAGAGCTTTAGGCAGGTAGGTTATGAAAACAGATGAGTATGATAAAAGCAGTATGTGACAACAGGCCTTATAGGAATGAAAGATCTCAGACAAGGAAGAGACTGAGCCCTGATGGGGTCACGACAGCTAGAACCAGAGCAGTTAAGAGTGGCCAGGGAGAGTCTCAAATTACATTGGTTGTTCTGGCTTCATTATTAACTGCATCTCTTTTTACCCCTGGAATATTTCAGTTTGGACAAGAAATTATACAACCATCCTAGTTAATAAGTATGTTTTTATTGCCCTGAGTCTACCTAATTTCTGAGACAATTTAACTTTACTTATAAATTTTTAAAATATGGCTATAGTTCAGCTCTATCTACATTTATACAAATAAAAAATAAAATGCTAGACTGCTGCATAGATGGAAAATCCTTTTTGTTTGTTTTTGAGACAGGGTCATACTCACCCAGGATGAAGTATAGTGGTACAATCACAGTTTGCTGCAGAAGCCTTAAACTCCTGGGTTCAAGCTATCATTCTTTCTCAGCCCTTACCCCAGTAGCTAGGACTACAACTGCACAGTACCCTATCCGGCTAACTTTTTAATCTTTTGTAGAGATGGGGTCTCATTATATTGCTCAGGCTGGTCTAGAACTCCTGGCCTCAAGGGATCCTTCCTTCTCTGCCTCTCAAAGTGCTTGGATTACAGGCGTAAGCCACTGTATCTGGCATGAAAATCTGTTTTAATATCTGATTGACATTAAGTAAGTTGTAACTATATTTCAAAATCTAAATTTATTTTTTATTAAAGAGTAACATTCTCATGGAGTGGTTGTGAAATATTCATTCATTCACTCTTCCACATACAACTACATATGCTTATCTATTACTATAGGGAGCCCAAGGGAAGTGAACCCTTCTAGAGATTTTTTTCAGGTGAGTGGGAAAAATAGGTTCTGTTGCCCACCTCTTCTATTGCTATGTGGCTTCTATTCTCCCAACCAAAACCCGAGAAATCACAGAAAACAATGAAGTGGGATCCAACAATGTAGATCTATACTTTGGTTAAGGACCCAACTAATACAGAACTAATATAGACTGGGTCTCTATTGTAAAGTATTCCTGCATGAAGGTCCTTCATGGCTTACTAGCCTAACAATTACACAGCTACAAACATTTCTCAAGTGTGCCTAGGAAGTGCCGCTTATAAATGTTCAGTGATGAAATGATATGAAACTGCTGTGTCAAACTGGGAAATGAATGAAGAGCCCTTCCTACTAGCAAAATAAATGGGTTTTCCTGGGGGAGACAATGTCAAGGTTGTCGGCTTGTTTTTAAAGACTAATGACACAGGAAAATGCTCATACTATAATGATACATGAAAAAACAAAATCAAAACCAGTTATATAGTATATCACCAATTTTGTAAAAACCAAAGCTATCATTTGAATACCACTGACTCAATAATAAAACGATATCTGACCACGAGAGCTGGATGTATATTTAGATGTAACTTAACAAGAACAGAAGACAATAGTCTGGAAAATCTGCAAAGTCTGTGAAATTTTTCTGATTTTTCACCAGGAACCATGAATAAGACACAGAATGCCAATTATAAGTCAGCTTTATTTTTAAACAGGCATGAAGTAAATGGCAATGCTCATGTGATGACATGTAAGTATCTGGTATGTTTCACATTCTGTTTCTCCCTTTGCCAGGACCAATTAAATTGCTGACATAATTATTACACATATTGGAAGCACGGTCCTATCAATTTTAATATTTCTAATTTTCAAGTTTTAATCAAATCATAATATTGCAAAAAGGTATTTGCTTTGATGTAGTAAATGCTCTCTAATTTTCATTTACTCTAAATGATGTTGTTTTACTTATTTTTGGTTTTTATTATTATGACTAATTCAAGTGCTCCATGTCATGAGAAGTCTCCCTTCCCCACCCTGGTCCACCCAACCTTCCTGGTGCTATTGTAACACTGTTGACATTTCTCATCCATCCTGCTAGATACTTCCTATTTCCGTTCACATTTATTCCTATAGACAGATACCTAAAAGCATTTTTCCTGGACTAGACTAGATATATTGTGTAGGAATTTGTGTTTTTCTTTAAATGACATATTTTGGGACCTTTTCATGCTTCTACTTAGCTGCCTCATTTTCTTTGACTGTATCTAAAGTAACTCACTTACGAAAGACCATGAGTTACACTCTTAGTTCCCTACACCAGTTTTGAATACCTAGCTCTACAACAACGCTCTTTTTCTGACATAAATAATACCTAGTTAGGGGGTTTATATGGCTATTTTTTTTTTAGAGACAGAGTCTCACTTTATCACCTCAGTAGAGTACGGTGGCATCACAGCTCACAGCAACCTCCCAGCTCTTGGGCTTAGGTGACTCTCTTGCCTCAGCCTCCTGAGTAGCTGGGAATACAGGTGCCCGCCACATTGCCTGGCTATTTTTTTTGTTGCAGTTTGGCCGGGGCTGGGTTTGAACCCGCCACCCTCGGTATAAGGGACCAGTGCTCTACACACTGAGTTATAGGTGTTGCAACAATGCTCTTTTTAAGGAAAAAATTTTAAAAGGCTATACCTTGCATTTCTGCTCCAGATGCTAATTAGTTTCAGCAGAGAAGTAGGAGAATACTGACTCTCAGAGCCAAGCCTGTTGATCTAGAAGACAAAACAAAAACAGAATATCAAATAAGAACATATAAGAATTACAGAAAAATCACAAACAACTAACAAGCAGAAAAAGCACAGAAATATCAGCAAAGAATGCAAAGTCAAGGGATAGAGATTAACATTGAAAAGAACAGATTAAGGAAAAAATAAAGTTATCTAAAGTAACAGCTACACAGGAGAAATGGCAGAGGTGGTGTGTGGAAGTGCCAGACACTTGGAAGGAATCAGTATTTCAGGTTTCAAATGGTCAGGAATGACTGAGAGTTCAAGCAGCTAGAAATATTTTCTAAAATCAATTCTCTCCTGGAGACTTTAACCACACCAGTTATCATCACCTACAGCAGTGGTTCCCCATCTTTGTGATACCAGGGACTGGTTTCATGGAAGACATTTTTTCCAGGGGTAGGGGCATAGGTGTAAGGGGAAGAGACAGGAGACAGATGTTGTGCAGCCTGGTTCCGATCAGGCCATGGACCAGTACTGGTCTGTGACCCAGGGGCTGGGGACTGCAGTTCTAGGGGTTACAACTGGAGAAATCAGGTAAGAGGTAACAAAACAAACAAACAAACAAAACATCTCTGTTTTTCCCCTCATGTCAAAAACCAGAGGCAATGTTATGTGAGGTACTACAAAAGTTAGATTGTATGTGCTTGATAGACACAATCATACTCAGATCAGCCTTAAGTGCAGAAATTAACTCTTGAGTTTCAGGTGGGAGTGAAGGCAAAGAAAAGTGTCCAGGAACGTCCAGCCATCACAAGCCTGGGGAGCACACGATGCTGCTGAATTAACAGTAGTGAAGAAACAAGATGTGTGGATAGAATGTAGAAATCAAAGTTTACCTGGGGCCAAACTGCACCGTGAAACACAGCATCAATTTCTTCTGCTCTGAACTGATAGGACTCCCAATCCAAAAAGATATCTGTTACCATTTTGATTCCAAGACGTCTTAAATTTTTCAGTGGGTTAATAAATTTCAGCTGTATCTATAAGACAATGATCTTCTATTTAAAAAAGTACACATGCATTATTTTTATCCCTGACCCTTCAGATAGGTCCTCCTGCTCAGATGGCTAAGAATCAAAGTAGAAATATCATTAGGCTTGGCGCCTGTGGTTCAGGGGCTAGGGTGCCAGCCATATACTGGAACTGACGGGTTCGAATCTAGCCCAGGCCTGCCAAACAATAATGACAACTACAACCAAAAAATAGCCAGGAGTTGTGGAGGGCACTTGAGAGGCTGAGGCAAGAGAATCACTTAAGCCCAGGAGTTTGAGGCTACGCACGGCACTCTACCAAGGGCAACAAAGTGAAACTCTGTCTCAAAAAAACCCCCAAATATATATATATAACTGTATATAGTTATTAAATCTACTGACTTTGATTCACATGAGAACATCAAGGCAGCAAGTTGTTATCAATTTTCTCAATAGACAAGAATGAGAAGCACAACAAGCCTGGGCAGGAGAGCAGGACCTCACATCAACTCCATTAAAAAATTAAAGATTAGCCAGGCAGGATGGTGCTGCCTGTAGTCCTAGCTACACAGGAGGCTGAGGCAGAGGCAGGAAGATGGACTGAGCCCAGGAGTTCAGGGTTACAGTCAGCTATGATTGCACCACTGCACTCCAGCCTGGGCAACGAAGTGAGACCCTACCACTAAAAATAAAAATAAAGAAATATAAGTAAAAGTAAAAGACAGGAGAGAGATCCTGTCTCTAAAAAAAAATTTTTTTAAAATTTTTTTAAAAAGGAAGGGAAAACAGAGACTTAAAAAAATCAAATAGTGAGATGCACTCCCTTGTCACTGCCCAGTAAAACCTCCCTAGTTATCTTTAGGAAAAAATACATTTGGGTGGCACCCAGCCTGGGCCAGCTAGTCAATGACAACTGCAACAACAACAAAAAATAGCCAGGCATTGGGGTGGGCACCTGTTAATGCCAGCTACCTGGGAGGCTGAGGCAAGAGAACTGGTTAAGTCCAAGAGTTTGAGGTTGCTGTGAGCTGTGATGCCATAGTATTCTACCAAAGGGTGACAAAGTGAGATTCTGTCTCAAAAAACCAAAAAAACAAAACAAAACAAAAAACCATCTTTAGACTCAGAATAGCAGTTTTATATTTTATGATGTTTTACTTTTTGATTCAAGTAATTTTTTCAAAGAAAATTCTGATTTCTTCCTATAAACAGAACATGCTAAACAAAAATAACCTAGATTTCTTTTTTTTTTTTGCCCTCATATCTTGAATTAGGACACAAAAATATTACACCTTTATTTCAAAGAAAAGTCACTTTTCTTTTTGTTTTCAGATTATGTATTATTTTAGCTTTTTTAAAACTACAAGTATTAAATTATTCTTATTAAAATTGGCCTGGGGGACTAAAGAATTCACAATCTTTCCATCCACTGAAATACTCTGTACAGTAAGAAAATGAGGTGGCTGAATCTAGGCATGAGAAGACCTCAAAAGACACAGTCCAAAGAGAAATAAAATTTGGAGAAAAGACTTGTCCATTTAAAGGCATAGGGGCCATAGTGGGTCTGATGTAACAGTAAATTTTTAAAGTAACAAATATTACTACTACCACTGACATCTCCTTCCCCATGACTTATAAAATCACAAATATGTTAGCTCATGTGTTGAGGTTCAGAGCACTCAATTTATTGAGTTCCTACCAATGGGGGCCTGGCCTCAAATTCTTTTTTTTTTTTTTTTGAGATAAAGTCATACCGTGTTGCCCTGACTAAAGTGCAATGGAGTCATCATAACTAACAGCAGCCTCAAACTCCTGGACTCTAGAAATTCTCCTGTCTCAGCCTTACAAGTGGCTAGGATTACAGGATCACGGCACCATGCTGCCTAATTTTTTCTGATTTTGGTAGAGACAGAGTCTCATTCTTGCTCAGGTTGGTCTCAAACTCCTGACTTTGAGCAATCCTCCTGCCTCGGCCTCCCAGAACCCTAGGACTACAGGTGTGAGCCACTGCACTCAGCCTCAATATCTCATTGAAGGCAAAGTTACTGAATTTATGTGATAGATAGAAAATGTCACAGATATTCCGACAGGTGAGACACTACTATACATTTGGAAAAGGTAAAGCTTCACGAAGGATGCAGAATTTCTACCAGATATTACAGAATGAAGAGGTTTAGGCCAGGCAGAGGAGAGGCAAAGGCCTCAGATTTCTCCCAAGCACAGGATATTGTACAAATCAAAGAAATGGGAGAAGATTCATTCCCTAATTCTTTTCCCACTTGATTAATGTACTGTGGGCTACAGACTTGTAAGTAGCAACTTACTTTTTATATATGCCTTAATTATCCTCATTAAAATAATTATCTTCATTAAAATGTAAAAACTGCCCTGAAATTTATGAAGAGAATCCAAACAGGGAAATTATTTATAATGAAAATCTGATACCCTGATCAACAAAGGTATATGAATCTGAAACAGTGCATTTTAAGTTCAAGTGGATTTAAACAAGGCTGTGCAAGCCTCAGGAATCATGTCTCACACGCCATCTACTTTTTGCTAACTAGCTCATTAGTGTGCAATTTAAAATTGCTCACGGACTTTATGGACACCCTGAATAAGTTAAAAAAGATAGAGAACAAGACAGGGAAACACAAAGTGACAAGTCATGAGACCGTCTGGTGTGCTTCAATTTTATGGGCAATATTTTCATTATCAGCGTATTGCATTTGGCAGAAGATAAGAACTATCATTGATATTTGAAAAAACACAGTATCATGATCAACTACAGCAAATGAAGAACACCCACTAAGAGGGTATCAAATAGACAGGCCTCACCCCTCTCCCCTTCCCACTAACCACCCTCCCCACAAGGACCTCCCCACATGTTTTGTTCATTTCTGTAACTACAGGGCCAGCTGCCCATTGACTCAATAATTGCTAAGTAAACTGGAATGACCCTGAACATGAGCAACTGTGGACTTTAATTCCTAGAGGAATAGTCACTACGACTGAGTTTATGTACATTTCCAAGTTAACCTCACTGCTTAAATGTACAAAAAAACAAAACAAAACCAACAGCAACCTTCACTGTACATCTTTGAATGCCTGATCCATGACCTCAAGGATATAAAAGACACAAAAAAGTAAATGTGGAAAAAAAAAAGTATTTTTAAAAAGTAAATGTGTAACTGACCTCAAACACATAAGTGTAGAACTTTAACTTACTTAAGCAAAATTACTATGCAATAATTCATCATGGTGCTTGAAGGAATTCCTTGGATGTGTCCAAGAATTTCAAAAGAAAAAAGCTCCCATCTGTCACCAAACTTAACACCTCACTAACTAATGAACTGTGAAATTACATACACGATCCTTTTAGTTACTGATTGTTGACTTGGGAATAAGGGTGCATTACTAAGTAACTTCTAGGTTAACCAAAAATGAGAAAGACATAAACAGTCTTTATAATAAACTGTAAACCTTTCACTATTTAATACGTCCATATACAGATAAAGTCACATCACTTGCTACCAGGCATAAACAAAGATTCTCACCTAGTTCTTCTCATGGTTCTTATGGTCTCGTGTAACAGAGAGAAAGAACTTTCTTAGGTTTCTTTTCAGATTCCGCTCTTGGCCTCCTATAGCCTCTTTTCCACAAAGCAACCAAAATGATATTTTTAAAACGCCACACAGTCCTTCCCAGGCCCCTGGTTTGAGCTCAGTAGTTTCCCATTATGTGGAAGCCCACCCAGCTTCTCATCAGAGCCCAGGTTTTACATGGCCCACTCGACCATCACTTGTTGAGCCTCCCCTTACATGACTCGTCCTGCTCACACTGCTCCAGCCACCACAGCCTCGCCTATTCCTAGAACATACCCAGGCTAGTCCCATCCCAGGGCTTGCACTAGTTATTGTCCTTGCCTGAAATGTCCTTCCTGTGGCAAGACAGGTGTAAGGTCAAACATCATGTCCTGGGAGTGGACCCTGCCCACCTAAAGGCACCGCCTGTGCACCCTACCCTGGTCGCCTCCTACCATAGGCCTTCTCTTTATGTCCTATTTTTCACATCTTTCATGTTTGTCCTTACAATGCTCATGACTTCCTCTACTTGCCTGAATAGATAAAGCACATTTATGACAGTTATTTTAATGCCCTTACCCATCTGTGTCATTTCTGGGTCTGCTTCTATTGATCACTTTTTCTCCTCATTGTGGGTAAATTTTTCCTCCTTTTTTCTATGCCTAGTAGTAACCGACTAGACGCCAGACATTGTAAATTGTATTTTCACTTAAATCATTCAAAAGTTTTTGGGCTTTACTAGAGGACGTGGTTGATCTGCTTGAAAAAAATTCGACTTTTTCAAGTTTCTTTGGGTGGCTCCAGAGTAGCCTTCATTCTAAGGAAATCCCCTTCCAAAACTCTTCCCAGTGCCTCCTGTTTGAAGAGGGTTCTGGTCGCTGGGAAGATAGTCTGTTCGCAGCCAGTGTTGGTCTGAGGACCTTTCTATCATACATGCTCCTTTCTGCTGGTTTTCCTCTTCTTGGCAAGATGGAGGAAGAGGGAATGGGTCTACTTTCCTCTCTTAAGCAATTAAGAAACTAAACAAAATAGGTCAACAAAAATTTTCAGATATTGGATATCAGGCAGTAGAGAACAGTGATCTTTGGAAGAGGAGCAAAGGAAGTGAGCCCTACAATTCTCCTATGTCCTCACTGGAGAGTTTTCAGAGCTTAGAGCAGAGAGAGTCCAGGATCTTGAGATGAAGATAGGGAGTTGAACAGTGTGGGGAGGGGAAGGCAGCTAGAGCTCACAGGGCAGGGGGCTGGGAGGAGAGAAGGCTACAGAGAATGAGTTTCAGAGATCTGCGGAGAGGTTTCCTCATATTATGATCCTCTCAGAACTTCTAGTCATCTGACATTATTCTAATTTTTTTTTTTTTGAGACAGAGTCTCACTATGTTGCCCTCAGTAGAGTGCTATGGTGTCACAGCTCACAGCTCACAGCTATCTCAAACTCTTGGGTTTAAGAGATTCTCTTGCCTCCACCTCCCAAGTAGCCCGCCACAATGCCTGGCTATTTTTTGTTACAGTTGTCATTGTTGTTTAGCTGGCCCAGTCTGGATTCGAACCCACCAGCCTAGGTGCATGTGGCCAGTGCCATAATCACTGTGCTATGGCTGCCAAGCCCATTCTAATTATTTCTGCATTTATTATTTTTCTCTGCATGACACTGAGTCTTTTCATGTCTCATTCCCCACTTAGAACGATGTCTGATGTAATTTAGGTGCTACGTTAGCATTTAATGAACAAATACATGCACAGAAATGCTCATTTGCTTCGTTTAATGCTCCAGTCCCAGGCCTTAGAACAGTGCCTGACACACACTGGAGGCTCAACAAACATTTATTGAAGGAACAAATGAGAGAATGAGGAAAGTAAGATCAGAGAAGATTATTTCATTATTAAAGCAAATTTATACCTATGCATAGCCCCCCCCCAATAGCCTAAAATTTGGCTATCATTTTTCACTTATTATGACCATAGGCGATGGCAGTTTGCAGGGCATGTCCATAAATCAAATGAAATGAACTACAGCCAAATTATAACCATGCCTATTTGCTATTATCTGAGAGTAACAGCAGAAATCTGGGTCTGGACCTTTACTCAAGTCCTGCTATCTCCAAGAAGCCTTCAGTATAGAAAGACTATTTCCTTAAATTCCAAAGAGTAGCTCTCTCTCTCGCCTCCCTCTGCCTTCCTTCTCTCTCTGTCTCCTCTGTCTTCCCCCTCACTCTTCTCTACTCTCTCTCTTTCTTCTCTTCCCCACTCTCTCCTTATCTCTCTTCCCTCTTTTCTCTCCTCCTTGGTGCTGCTCTGCAGCCTCCCTCCCCCCACCAATAAAAACCTTTCGTACAAGCAAAAAAAAAACCTCCAAAGAGTACACGTATGCCCACAGACCTGTTTCAAGATAACATAAATATACCGCATTTCCCGAAAATAAGACACTGTCTTATAGTTATTTTTTCTCAAGAAGACACACTAGGGCTTATTTTCAGGGGATGTCTTATATAATACAACAATCTACATTTATTCAAATACAGTTAAGACATCTTCTTCTGGAACCTGATGGGGGAGCCGACCTTGTTGGTGGGGCTGGAGCTAGTAATGTGTGAACTCCTTTCCCCTGTTTGCACGTGCGCAATAGGATGCCTGCGACCGCGGTTACTACACATGCACCTGCGCAAGAGCAAATGGCTCAGAGAAAGGAGCTATGGCAGATAAAAGGTATTGCAGTCTTCCTTACCGCTCTGCTGAAATGCAGGGCATGGCTATGCAGATATGCCATGCCCATCACTAGGTTTTATTATTGGGGTAAGGCTTATATTTAACAAATGCATAGAAATCCTGCTAGGGCTAATTTTGGGGGAAACACGGTACTATTCTGAATACAATTCAGAAAACGCTCGCTGAGCAGCTGGCCAGGTGGCTTGCTCTGTCCAGCCTCACTCTCACCTTTCAAACATCACACTTGGTCTCTCTTACCTTTTTACCTTCATGAAAGGGACCCACTTCCAGCTCTCCTTGGAAGTGTTCTAACTTTCTCTTTGCTCCTTCTAAATAAAATCTCTGGTACCCTGCAATTTGTATAGGTTACTTTCATTTTCCATCCACACTGCCTGTGCTGCTCCAGGTTTTTATTTTTTATTTTTTTGCAGTTTTTGGCTGGAGCTGGGTTTGAACCTGCCACTCCTGGCATATTGGGCCAGCACCCTACTCCTTTGAGCCACATGCAACACCTGTGCTGCCCCAGTTTTATTCCCAGTTTCTACTCCTTTTGCTTTTAATTATGTCCATGCCTTGACTGAACTTTTGAGCTCAGCCAAGTAATTGAACCAGGTCAACTAGGTTCAGGGAACCAGGACCCCGAACCCGATTCCCAACAGTTTACTCAATTTTGTTATGTTTCAGATGTTGGTATAAATAAGCCAAACAAAATCCCTTTTATATTTTCTATTTCTCCTTTGTGAAAGCTCTGTATAAGGTTCTTAAATTACACCCTCATGTCCTATAAATCCAATATTATTTTCTGATGAATACTGTGTTTTAGTTATAGGCTGGAGGTAAATTAGACACTTTTCGTAACTTTGACTTGTCTTGCTATGTGTGGATGATGAGACAGGGGGAGGTCATAAAAAAATAAAAAATAAAACATTACACTTCTCGCATGTAAGCATGTACTTTTAAAGAATTCTTGGTAATTCTGTCTTAAAATAACAAAGATGATGGTAATAATCTATTCAGTCTCCAGACATTCTGGAGACTCGCTGGAAGGTGTCTTACACCTATAGGCTCTTGGAATTGAAATCAAAGAAAGATCAGCTCAAGCACCCTGGGCTTGGGTTTCTGAGAAATTTATAGACCTAACCCAGTCACTACTATTTCACCCCTTTAAAATCTTACACTTAATACAACCTGCATTTTCTAGTCATACATAAACATTTATAACATTGTGACTGCCTGATATGCGAGATTGTTTTCAAGAGATTATGTAACAAGGATGTTCGCTAAAAGGGTGCTGGTAATTCGGGCCCAACTCCATTCCCAAGTCAAAGCACAGGCTTCTATAAGCCCAAAAGGAAAGACGTGTCTGTGGTTAATCTCTCACCTTTTCTCGCTGGTCCAGAACGCGTGACACGGTTGCTGTCATACAGAGCAGTATCTGCAAAATCTTCGGCAAGTATGCGCTGATCAGATGACTAATGTTCTTCAATACCAGTTCAAGGCTATTCAAGATTCCGTGCTGACGACCCAGAGGAAGAACTTTAGATAAATCCAAAGTTTCTACGGCTTGAATGACTGAAGAATGGCACTCCCCTGGTGAAAGAAAGAGAAAGAGATGTCATGTCAAATGAAATATTAGTTGACTGCTACTTACAGTTTCTTCCACTTCCCTCCACGATATAGTATTTTCTGTTGTTATTATGAGTTATGGATGATAATAATGTACTTTTCTCATGTATTATGTCCTTTGATTCTCACCAAATGTTCAATGAGCTCAGTAAGGCAAGTTTTATTAATACAATTCCTTCTTTGTAAATGCGGAAACTGAGGAATAAAGGAGGGTACGAAATTCGTGATAGAGCTAAGTCACTAAGCCCAATTCTAACCCAATTTCTTCACACTATTCCTCAAAACCTGAATTTTTTTTTTTTTTCTGAGACAGAATCTCACTTTGTCACCCTAGGTAGAATGCTATGGTATCATAGCTCATAGCAACCTCAAACTCTTGGGTTCAAGCAATCCTCTTGCCTTAGCTGAGTAGCTGGGACTATAGATGCCCCAAACAATGCCCAGCTTTTTTTTTTTTTTTTTGGCTGGGGCTGGGTTTGAACCCACCAACTCTGGCATATGGGGCAGCATCCTACTCCTTTGAACCACAGGTGCCGCCCAAAGCCCAGCAATTTTTTGAGATGGGTTCTTGCTCTTGCTCAGGCTGGTCTCAAACTCCTGACCTCAAGCAATCCACCTGCCTCGGCCTCGCAGAGTGCTAGGATTATAGGCAGGAGCCACTGTGCCCATCCAAAACCTGAATTAATAAGTCTTTTATTCCATCTCACAACTTTCCATGTATTTTTCTTATCCTCAGCTTTCACTAACCTGTGCTGAGTCCAGCAGTTTCACAGAAGGCACCTTGCTGCATTATAAGCTCTGGAAGGCTGAGATTAAATGTTTTCATTTCTTTTATAACCCCTGGTTAATAAATAAAACAATAGTACCCTATAAACAGCTGCTGCTATACTGATTTCAGAATTAACTGAAAAGATCTGAATCATTATTGCCTGAGATTTACATCTGACATGAGATCATACACCTAGATGGATCTATAAGAGTATCATTTATACACAGCCTCCTACTATGGGGGCTATACATTGAATGAAAACAGCCATCAGAGCCAGCCTCCTTCACAGGGCAAAATTATACTGACTGAAAACCTATACTCCTATAATAGCTGAACCTATTATCATAGAAAAAATGCAAAATAAGTATAACAGACTACCTTATTAAAAAATCTCTATGTTTAACTAGCAAGACAAAGCAATTGTAGGACTGAGGCAAGAGGTTTTATAGACAGGACGGTCTGGGTTCAAATCCCAACTCTACCACTTTCCAGTTGAATGGCCTTTGGTAAAATATTTACTCTTCTAAGCCTAAATTTCCTCATTTGTAAAATGTAAACGATCAATCAACAATACAAATGGGCCTGTCATAATGTCTGGCATAAAGTAAATATGAGCCTATTATTATTAACAATTACTAACATTAGATACCAAAGAACATACCACAGCATCAGAGCTCAATATATGTACCAATACATCTATCTCATCTGAGTTGTGAGGCTGAAGGTAGAGATTATATATTTACCTTTCTCTTTTTCTATTTTCAGTCCAATGCTTTCCCAACTGAGCTATTTCAGATAATTTCTCTCTCGCTCTCTTTTTTTGTTAGAGACAGGGTCTTGCTGTCACCCAGGCTGGAGAGTAGTGGCATAATAGTTAACTGCAGCCTTAAATTTCTGGGCTCAAGTGATCTCCAATATCAGCCTCCCAAGCAGCCAGGGCCAAAGGCATGCAACACCATGCCCAGCTAAATTTTTTATTTTTTAATTTTTTTTTTTATAGACGACAGTTTTACTATGTTGCCCAGGCTAGTCTTGAACTCTTGGCCTCAAGTGCCCCTCCTGCCTTGGCCTCCCAAAGTGCTGGGATTACAGGTTTGAGCCACCACGACCCGCCTATATTCACTTTTCTATTTTCAACATAGCAGCATGTCTAGAGTAGAGGAGGTATTCAATAAATCATTGCTCAATAGATGAAAGACTCAAGTGAATGAATGAGTGCCCAAACAATTAAGATTAATTTTGCTGTGTGCTAAATTTCTTAGAAGAAACCTATTCTTTGAAGTATGTAAGTATTCACCCTTTTTCAAATAGCCTAAATGCACAACAAAATATGACAATTTTCTAACCAGGGGCTTATGAATACCCAGGTGTCAATAATCCCCAGTGTCAGCTGTGAGCCTCCGCTAATGAACTTAAAGTTTAAAATGAACTGAACTTCAGCAAAATGACCCCCATCAAGGTTGGGAGAAACAAGTCCATTAGGAAGATATCCAGGAGCATGGGGAACCTAGTCTGAGATGGGAGAAGTTTACCACAGACAACAGCTGTCTGCAGTGAGTAAGAAGTGGCTGACAGCTACCATTCTTGAAGTGCTTCACGGGTTCAAACAGCAGGTCTAAGAATATCTGGATCTCCTCGGGCTGAGTCCCAGCCAGGAACCGCAGGACGATGGCCATCCGTGTGCCCGAGGCAGACTTCCCCTGAGTCTTACTTCCAGTCTTATTCTTCATTCGCCCATACAAAATTCTGCAAAGTCAAAAGAACGTCATTTGTTTGCATATTAATTTTAAAATAAAACATGAGTCGTTCAGTTTTCCTAAAACTCAAGGAGAGCAACTCAACAGATTTAAATGGATATATTATAAAACACAAAAAAATGAAACAACATAGCCATTGAAAAAATCAACAACAACACAAGGTTAAGGAAGCTGGGCATGGTGTCGTACAACTGTGGGACTAAGAAGGGTTGATGAGCAAAAATAAAACTACGTACCAACCAATCTTGCTTACAAACACAGAATACGTGTCTAAGTTTAGTCGCCCATGGTGCTGCATTAATACCAAATCAAGATTACCCCAGGAAATACAAGAGTGAGCCATTAGTAAAATCTATGAGATTAATATAGATCAATGTTTCACAGTAAAAAGTTAATATGAGCATTTTAATATGTGCTCAGTAGGCACTCTATAATACTCAACATCCATTCCAGATAGAATTCTAAATAACTTAATAATAGAAGCTACTTTCTTAACATGATAAAACCTAATGACTTATTCAGAATTCAAAAAACAGTGGTTTTCCAACTTTTGCTGTTGGGATTGCTTTACACTACTGAAAGTTATGGAGGTCCCTAAGGACCTTTGGTGAGTTTTTAATCCACTCTTGATAGTTACTGTGTTAGAAACTAAAACTGAGGAATTAAAAATATACTGGTTTACTAATTCATTTTTAGATATTAACAATACATTTATTACATGTTAAGTAAAATATTTTCATAAAGAATGATTACATTTTCCATATCTACCTCCACTACCCAACAAAATTAGTGAGACTGGTGGTATTGTTTTATTTATTCTTTTGTTTGGGTTCATAGAAGATAATTGGATTCTCCTATCTGCTTCTACATTCAGTCTATTGTAATATATTAGGATTGAAGACAATCTAGCCTGAGAGCCTTACACGGACATGAAGAGAATAAAGGGGGAAATATTTTTAAAACTTCCAGATGATCATGGATGTGTCACTTGGATACTATGTCAAACTTAAATAAGTTTGCAGGGTAGCTGCCTTGTGGAAACTGAAACCCTTGATGAACACTAAGATCCAACTATCTGGCTTGGTGCCTGTGGCTCAAGTGGCTAAGGCACCAGCCACATACACCTAAGGTGGCAGGTTCGAATCCAGCCTGGACCCGCCAAACAACAATGATGGGTGCAACCAAAAATAGCCGGGCGTTGTGGCGGGCGCCTGTGGTCCCAGCAACTTGGGAGGCTGAGGCAGGAGACTCACTTAAGCCCAGGAGTTGGAGGTTGCTGAGAGCTGTGATGCCACGGCACTTTACCCAGGGGGACAGCTTGAGGCTCTGTCTCAAAAAAAAAAAAAAAAAGATCCAACTGTCCATTTTGTACTTTGTTTTTTCTTGGAGACAGTCTCAAGCTGTTGTCCTGGGTAGAATGCCGTGGCTTCATAGCTCACAGCAGCTTCCAACTTTTTGGCTCCTCTTGCCTCAATTTCCCTATTTTTAGTAGAGACAGAGTCTTACTTTTGCTCAGGCTGGTCTCCAACTCCTGAGCTCAGGCAATCCACCTGCCTCGGCAAACCAGAGTGCTAGGATTACAGGCATGAGCCCGGCCTCCATTTTGCACTTTGTACGGGATCTTTCCTTATACATGAATCTGCATAAGCTGTTTGGGAAACAATGGTTAACTGTGTCATGCATAGATGCCAAATGCTCATACATTTGCTTGCAAATCAAAAAAAGAAATATGTTTATTAACATTTCTTTTTTAAACAAATTTTGTCTTACTGTATTAACATCTGTTAACGTCACTACCCATCTCCTCAGAAGAGTCTTTTAGGAAGCTGCCAAGTTCATAGTAGCAGATACAGAAGTTTTCCAACACCCTAATTTTCACTTGAATGCTAACACTGAGTCACTGGAAACAAACACTATCAGTTGTTTTCCCTGAAGCAGCAGGCTGACTGCCTTCATGTTAAAGAAAATTCCTGTGAAATACCCAAGTTCACAAAGAACCAAGGTTTATCAGTCTCCCAGTTAAAATGGTGTTTTATAAAAATAGTAGGCAATTCTGCATGTAAATCAAAAACCCACACAAGTGGGTTCCTCAAGACAACCAGTGCACAGTCAAAGTATTTTATGCATACTCCCCAATTATTCATATAGAATAGTATAAAAGAAACGTACTCAGGGTCAAGGTTCATCAAGGGCAATAAGTAAAACTAGCTTTTTATTTAAAAAAAAAACTGTTTAAGTATGTGGCAATGAAGAATTACTAGGACAATTTGGTGCCGCTGTCCTGATTCATGTGTCAAGACACCAGGAGTTTTACCCACCATTGCTTTTGTCTTGGCAGAAAAATGTCACCACAGTGAAAAAAGGTAATGTTTCAGTAGTGTCTAAAAAAAGTTTGATCCTGTGATAATCTCAGGGACTGCCCTACCAAGAATAAGCAGAACACAGAAAGATTGTTCTAGAAGCACTACTGCTAAATGCAGTAACAAGACAAAGATAACCACTACCACCACTACCAATTAATTTGTCCAGAACATGTTAGCAACAGGTTGATCCACAAACACAAAACAATGGCTTTATATCATAAAAGAGAAGGCAAAGTTAATTAGACCAATATTATTAAGGGTCATAGGCTTTACCTTCCAGAAAGGGAGATAAGCAGTAAGAAAGAGCCTATGCTGGATGAGAAGTGGTATCAGAAAGACAAAGACAGTGAGGGAAGGGGCTACAGAGCACAGGAAGATGTGGTGTCACACAAAGAGGTGGGTGGAGGAGGCCATCTCTGAGAACCCAACACGTGAGATAAGATCTCAGGAAGAAGAGGTGTTAGCTGTCCTGTGTTCCAAGTGGAGGGATGAGAAGTACAAAGATTTAAAGTGGGTTCTGAGGGAGGGGATAAAGGGGAAGAGACAGGTTAGAGCAGTGGTCTGGGGCGGCTGTCAGATCCCATACAGCAGGGGTTCTCAACCTGTGGGTTGCGACCCCTTTTTAACAATGAAAATACACTGCAGCATTAGGAATGTTGAGAACCACTGCCACAGGGAATACCAAGGATTTTCTATCTTATTCTGAGGAAAATGGGATGCCAAAGGGTTTTTAATCAGGTAACCAACACAATCTGACCACTGTTATTTACTACTATGATTTTTTTCTATGTAGAAAATATAAGAAAATCTAAAACTAATAAGAAAGCTTTGTCATGTGGATGGCTAAATAGCACAAAGATCAATAGCTTTCATATACTACAGTTAGCTATGTAGCAAAAATAAGATGTCAGGGAGAAAATTCCATCTACAACAACAAAATGTAGGAGGAAAATGAAAAGCCAAGAAAATGAGAACGTTTTTTGAAAGACAACACAAAGGGGAAGAGTGAATGAATGAAGAGGACAAAGTGATGCTATTTCTTCCCAAATCAAAAAGGGGGATTATTTGGAGAGAACCTGGGTCTATGCTCTAAGGTTCGCCCAGATTCTGGAAAAAAACAACATATTTGTTAAAAAAGGAATGATGAGATGATTTCCTGACATATTCTAGAATGTATTTAAGCCATTCGTTAATATTATTATAATAATAAATAAACTAGTCTATAACTGGAACAGGAAAGATTAATGCAAGAACATTAAAAGCCCATAGAAGACTCAATTACACATAAATATTAAATTTAAGCAATTAAAGATGGCTCTCAAATTAATAGTAAAGAAAGTTTGTATTTTTATAAAATGGTCTTGAGACAACTGGATACCAGTATTTAGGGGAAAAAATTAGGCTTATTTCATTTCATACATCAAAATAAATTTTGGATGAATAAAATAATCAATTTAAAATAAAAAGAATGAGGGGGACAGGAATGTCATTTACCTACCAGAAAATAAAAGTTCTCAGACATTAAACAGTTCATGAGAAACTAAACACAAACGACTCATAATCTTTTCAAGTTATACACAATACCATTCTTCACCAACAAATCAGCAAGTATTAAAACTAATAAATATCACAACAAACACTACCCAGGATTGGAAAGATGTCAGTAAAGTGGTTCCAATTTCTTGAAAGTAACTGGGCAGGTTCGGCGCCTATAGCTCAACTGGCTAAGGCACCAGCCATGTACACCTAAGGTGGCGGGTTCGAATCCCCAGCCCGGACCCGCCAAACAACAATGACGGCTGCAACCAAAAAATAGCCGGGCGTTGTGGTGGGCGCCTGTAGT
>CAUYTI010016436.1:0-27110 GCA_963575145.1 Galago senegalensis | reverse complement strand
CAGAGAGATCTGCAGTCATTCTAATGTTCTTCCCCTTGTAGGTTATGGTTTTCTGACACCTTTCAGCTTGCAGAATGTTATCCTTCACATTAAATTTGGCAAAGCTAATTATAATGTGTCTATGAGAATTTTTTATTTGGGTTGAGTCATACTGGTGTTCTGAAATTATTTACTATCTGGATTTCAGAATCTTTTGGCATGTCTGGAAAATTCTCTTTGATTATTTCATGAAGTAAAGCTTTTGTATCCTGCACAGAAACCTCATCACCTTCAGTTATTTCTATAAGGCAAATATTAGATCTCTTCAAATTATCCCAGAGCTCTCTGAGAGAATGATCTGTTTTTATTCTCCACTTTTTTTCCTCACTGAGCATTTGGGAGAATTCAAAATCTTTGTCTTCATTGTCAGAGATCCTTTCTTCTGCCTGTTCCATTCTGTTACTGAGGGATTCTACTGTATTTCTCAGATCTTTGAGGGCTGCAAGTTCTTGCCTCGATGTGTCAAAATCTTTGGTGATTTTGTCTTTGAAATTGTTGAATTTTTGAGACATCTTTTGAATAATTCCTTGAAATTCTAATTCCCTCCTTTCCTCCATTCTGTTGATCTTATTTGCTATCCAGATTCTCAACTTGATTTCTGACATCTTAGCCATTTGTTTATGCATGAAGTCTTGTGCTGTATCTACCACATTGTTCCTTGGCGGAGTTGATTTACTCTTATTATTCATGTTGCCAGAGTTTTTCCACTGATTCTGCCCCATGATTTTTTTTTTCACCATTGACTAGATCGGCAGGTAAGGTGAAATTGGATTGGGAGTTCCTAAGGTTGTGGTTAACCAGCCCTTTGTCAAGTATCTGGGACTGATGGCTACAGCTTTTTCACTATAGCTTTTCAAAGGACCTGTATAGTATTACAATCTGAGGCTGAGGAAACCTGCTTGGTGTGGTGGTGTTAGGTGGCTCTGTCTTGTGTTCAGCTTGTTCTTGCCTGATACTAGTGGATCAGTGACTCTGGTGAAGTCTTAGCCGAAGATTGCTTTATTGGAGTCACAGCTTGCCTCAGGTGACATGCAGATATCACTCTTCTCTCTTGGCTCAGGGCCCAGTCTTCAGCTTGATTAGGTACTGTCTGGACATTATCCTTCCCTCTGGATGGGAGCTTCTCTCAGAGGCTGGCTCCAGTCATCTGTCTTGCCTCACTTTCAGAAAAAGATTTTTACAATAACCAGTAACCTCCATAATCAGAACACTTAAGAAAATAGACATAAAAGGAACACTTGTTAAACTGATACAGGCCATCTACAGAAAACCACAGCCAATATCATATTGAATCATGTAAAACTGAAAACATTTCCACTCAGATCAAGACCTAGGCAAGGATCCCCATTGTCACCACTGCTATTCATCATAGTAATGGATGTCTTAGCAATCAAAATCAGGCAAGAGAAAGCAATCAAGGGTATCAAATAGGGTCAGAGGTCAACTCTCACTCCTTGTAGATGACATGATCTTATACATGGAAAGACCCAGTGACTCAACCACAATTCTTTTAGAAGTGATCAGGAATATAGCAGTATCTCAGAATACAAAATCAATACTTACAAATCAGTAGCTTTATATATGCCAACAATAGTCAAGCTGAAAATATGGTCAAGGACTCTATTCCTTTTATAGTAGTGCCAAAGAAGATGAAATATCTATGAATTTACCTCACAAAAGATGTGAAAGAGCTCTATAAAGAGAATTATGACACTCTGAGAAAAGAAATAGCTGAAGATACTATCTAAAGCAATTTACAGATTTAATGCAAACCCTATAAAAGCTCCATTGTCATACTTTAAAGAACTTGGACAAATAATACTTTATTTTATATGGAATCAGAAAAAAACCTCAAATAACCAATATACTACTCAGAAATAAAAACAAATCAAGAGGAATTACCAGACTTCAGGCTCTACTATAAATCTATAGTTATTAAAACACATGGTACTGGCACAAAAAAAGAGAGGTAGATTTATGGAACAGAATAGACAACCAAGAGACAACCCAGCTACTCATCATCATTTGATCATTGATAAGCCTATCAAACACATTCAGTGGGGAAATGCTCCCTATTTTTTTTTTGGTATATACATTTTTTATGAAATCCTTTAAACAATGAAAATAATAGAAATATATGCCCACTGTAAAAAGCTTAGAAATTTTAGAAAAAGTGAAAGCAGAAAATAAAAATCACTGATAATCTTATCCAGAGATATCCACTATTAACATTTTTGCATAGGTCCTTCCAGATTATTCTGAATGTATGTACATTAAAAAATGTAATAATGTTTTACTTTATTATCACTTTTGTCATTTAGTAATACATAGTGGCTAAGTTTTCATAGCAACACATGTAGTACATAAAATGTAATTTTAAATTATATACATAACATTTTATAATAAGGAATTACTGTAATTTATTTGATACATTTCTTATTAGTAGTCATTTGGTTTAATTCTACTTTTAAATGGCAATAAAAAATGCTGAAATGAACAATTTCATATATGTATATTTTGCTTTTGTCCAGTTGTTTCCTTAGGATATAGTTCTGTAAGTGGTATTCAGTTATGAAATATTTAATTACCTATCTCCCTGGAGGGATATGCTTCAGTATCAAAATTACTAGTAGATAAAAAGCCCTTTGTTTTCAGGACAAAATACAATGGAATCAGCCAGTATAAAGTTTTCTTCATGGGTAAGTGACATACATTTATCACTCAATTCTTCATTACATTTTGGGAAAACAAATTAGTAAACTTATATGTAAAAGTAATCATTATGGTGAGCCATGAATTACTAAATGCAGCTTTCAGTGTTTCAAATTACTCCTAATTTGTACAAGGTCATTAATGGTAGATGTCATAAAATGCACTGATATTGATATGGAACTTGTTCAATTAGTATATATATTTTAAAAAGATGGGATCTTGTTCTGTCCCTTAAGTCAGAGTACAGTGGTCCAATTATAGCTCACTGTAACCTCCAACTCCGGGGCTCAAATGATCTTCTTGCTTTAGCTTCCCAAGTAGCTGGGACTACAGGTATGTACCACCATGCTTTTCTAATATTTTAATTTTTTTTTCATTTTTATCCCAGTTTTTTTTTTCATTAAATCACAGTTATGTTACATTAATGCAGTCATGGGGAACAATGTGCTGGTTTTATTTACAAATTGAAGTATTTTTGTCAAACTGGTTAACATAGCCCTCATGGCATTTTCTTAGTTATTGTGTTAAGACACTTGCATTATGAATGTAGTAAGTTTCACATGTACCCCAGGAAGATGTACCATAGGTGTGGTCCCACCAATTACCCTCCATCCACACATCCTCCACCCTCCCAGCCATTCCCTTTCCCCTTTACCAATATTCTTGGGCTATAATTGGGTAATAGTTTTCATACAAAAGCTATAAACTAGTTTCATAGTAGGGCTGAATACATCAGATACATTTTCTTAAATTCTTGAGTTACTTTGCTAAGAAGAATATGTTCCAGCTCCATCCATGTAAACATGAAAGAGGTAAAGTCTCCATCTTCTTTAAGGCTGCATAATATTCTGTGGCATATATATGCCACAATTTATTGACCCATTTGTAGGTCAATGGTCACTTGGGCTTCTTCCGTGACTTAGGAATTATGAATTGGGCTGCAATAAACATTCTAGTACAAATATGTTTGTTATAATGTGATTTTTGGTCTTCTGGATATATACCTATTAGAGGAATTTGTAAGATCAAATGGCAGGTCTATTTTTAGTTCTTTAAGTATTCTCCAAACATCTTTCCAAAAGGAAAATATTAGTTTGCATTCCCACCAGCATTGTAGAAGTGTTCCCTTTTCTCCAAATCCAGGCCAACATCTCTGGTTTGGGGATTTTGTGATGTGGGCTAATCCTACTGGAGTTAGATGATATCTCAAAGTAGTTTTGATTTGCATTTCTCTGATGATTAAGGATTATGAGCATTTTTTCATGTGTCTGTAGACCATGTGCCTGTCTTCAGAGAAGTTTCTCTTCAAGTCCCTTGCCCGCCCCGAGATGGGATCACTTGTTTTTTTCTTGCTAATGCATTTGAATTCTCTGTGGATTCTTGTTATTAAACATTTCTTGGAGATATAACCTGCAAATATCTTCTCCCATTCTGACGGCTGTGTGCTTGCTTTACCTACTGTGTTCTTGGCTGTGCAGAAGCTTTTTAGTTTGATCAGGTTTCAGTAGTGTATTTTTGATGCTGCTTGAATTGCTGGGGTGGGGGGGTTCTCCTCATTAAATATTCACCCAGGTTGATTTCTTCAAGTGTTTCCCTGCACTTTCTTCTAGTATTTTTATATTTTCATGTCTTAAATTAAAATCTTTAATCCAGTGAGAGTCTATCTTAGTTAATGGTGAAAGGTGTGGGTCCAGTTTCAGTCTTCTACAGGACTCTAGCCAGTTCACCCAGCAACATTTGTTAAACAGGGAATATTTTCCCCACTGAATATTATTAATTGGCTTGTCAAAGATCAAATAATGCTAAGTAGCTGGGTTCAGCTCTTGGTTCTTTGTTCTGTTCCATACATCACCTCTCTGTTTTTGTATCAGTACCATGGTGTTTTGATCACAATTGATTTATAGTATAGTCTGAGGTCTGATAGCAAGATTCCTCCTCCTTTGTTTTTATTTCTGAGTAATGTCTTGGCTATTTGAGTTTTTTTCTGATTCCATATAAAACAAAGTATTATTTTTTTTGAGATTTTTAAAGTATGAGAGTGGAGCTTTAATAGGGATTGCATTAAAATTGTATATTGCTATGGGTAGAATGGACATATTAACAATGTTAATTTTTCCCAGCCATGAGCATGGTATGTTTTTCCATTTGTTAACATTTTCAGCTATTTCTTTTCTTAGAGTTTCATAGTTCTCTTTATAAAGGTCTTTCACATCCTTTGTTAGGTAAATTCCCAGATATTTCATCTTCTTTGTCACTACTGTAAATGGAATAGAGTTCTTGACTACTTTTTCAGCTTGACTATTATTGGTATATATAAAGGCTACTGACTTATGAGTGTTGATTTTGTAACCTGAGACACTGCTGTATTCCTTGATCACTTCTAAGAGTTTTGTAGAAGAATCTCTGGTGTTTTGCAGATATAAAGTATATTATCTGCAAAGAGTGAAAGTTTCATGTATTCTGACCCTATATGGATATTCTTGATCACCCTTTCTTCCCTAATTGCAATAGCTAAAACCTCCATTACAATGTTAAAGAGCAGTGCAGACACTGGGCAAACTTGCCTGCTTCCTGATCTTAGTGGAAATGATTTCAGTTTAATGCCATTCAATATGATATTGTCTGTGGGTTTGCTGTAGATTGCCTCTATCAGTTTAAGAATTGTTTCTTCTATACCAATTTGCTTAAGTGTTCTGATCATGAAGGGATGCTTGATATTATCAAAAGCTTTTTCTGCATCAATGGAGAGAACCATATGGTCTTTGTATTTAATTTGTTCGTGTGCTGTATTTATAGGTTTACATACATTGAACCATCCTTGAGACCATGGATAAAACACACTTGGTCATGGTGTATAATTTGTTTGATGTGTTGCTGGATTTTGTTGGTTAGGATCTTGTTGAATATTTTTCCATCAATATTCATTAGTGATATTGGTCTATAATTTTCTTTTCTTGTTGAGTCATTTCCTAGTTTGGGGATCAAAGTGATGTTTGCCTCATAGAATGTGTTGGGTAGTATTCCTACCTTTTAAATATTTTTTATAAAGTTTAATTAATATTGGTATGAATTCCTCTTTAAAGGTTTGGTAGAATTCTCATGTGAAGCCATCTGGTCCTGGGCTTTTCTTTGTTGGGAGATTTTGTATAGTTGATGCCTTATCAGAACTTGATATAGGCCTGTTAAAAATTTCCAATTCATTCTGGTTAAGTCTTGAAAGGTGGCGTGCTTCCAAGTATTGGTCAATTTCCTTCAGATTTTCATATTTCTGAGAATAAAGTCTCTTCTAATATTCATTAAGGATTTTTTGATTTCTAATGGGTCTGCCCTTATTTTGTCTTTACCATTTCTGATCAATGAAATTAGAGATTTTACTTTTTTTTTTTGTTAGGTTAGCCAAAGGTTTATCTATTTTATTGACATTTACAAGAAACCAACTTTTTTTTTAAGAAACCAACTTTTTGACATTTGATCTGTTGTATAATTCTTTTGTTTTGAATTTTATTTAATCCTGCTCTAATTTTGGTTATTTCTTTTATTCTGCTGGGTTTGGCATTGGAATGTTCTTCATTTTGCAGTTGCTTAAAATGACCCATTAAGTTGTTAAATTCCTCTCTTTCTGTTGTCTTGAGGAAAGCTTGTAGTGCTATAAATTTCCCTCTTAGGACTGCCTTTCCAATATCCCAGAGGTTCTGATAATTTGTGACTTCACGGTAATTTTGTTCCAAGAATATGGTAATTTCCTTCTCAATCTCATCTATGACCCAGGTATTATTCAGCATAAGGTTATTTTGATTCTATTTTTTTTTGTATGAGTATGCAGATTATTTCTGTTATTGAGTTCAACTTTTATTCCCTGATGGTCCAAGAAGATGCAAGGAATAATTTCTATTCTTTTAAAATTGCTGAGGTAAGACTTGTGACCTAAGATGTGATCAATTTTGGAGTATTTTATGTGGCCTAATGAGAAGAATGTGTATTCAGTTTTGTTAAGATGAAATGTTCTATAGATGTCTGTTATATCCAAATGTTGAATGGTTAAGTTTCAATCTAAAATTTCTTTGCTTAGCTTCTTATTGGAGGATCTATCCAACACTGCCAAAGGAGTGTTAAAATCTCTGACTATTATGGAGCTGGAGGAAATCAAGTTGCTCATGCCTGTTAAAGTCTGTCTTATAAATTGAGTTGCATTGTGTTTGGGTGCATAAATATTAATAATTGAAATCTCATCATATTGAGTATTACTGTTAAAAAATGCAAGGTGACCATACTTATCCTTCCTTACTTTTGTTGGTTTAAAGCCTATTGTATCTGTGAATAAAATTGCAACCCCTGCTTTTTTCTGCTTTCCATTTGCCTGGAATATAGATGACCATCACTTCACCCTGTGTATGCATTTATCTTTTAATGTAGGATGAAATTCTTGTATGCAGCAGATATCTGGCCTGAGTTTTTGTATCCCATTAGTCAACCTGTGCCTCTTTAGAGGACAATTTTAGGTATTCACATTAATTGAGAATATTGATAGGCCTGGTAGAATTTTGAGTATTGAGTTTTTTGAAAGACCAATGGATATTTTTAATCCTTTCACCACTATGGAAGTTGGAATTTGATCAAAAGTTTCTGAGTGAGGTTACTTTTGTGTCTGAGGATTGCTCTTTTCATTATTGAGGACAGGTCTCAGAATATCGTAGAGAGCTGGCTTACTTATGTTAAATTTCTTCAACATGTGAGTGTCATTAATGTATTTAATTTCTCCATCATAAATGAAACTCAGTTTAGCTAACTACAGGATCTTGGGTTGAAAGTTATTTTGTTTTAGGAAATTAAAAGTCGATGACCACCCTCTTCTAGCTTGAAATGTTTCATCAGAGAGATGTGCAGTCATTCTAATATTCTCCCCCTTGTAGATTATGGTTTTCTTACATCTGACTGCTTTCAGAATTTTTTCCTTCATATTAACTTTAGGGAAGTTAATTATAATGTGCATTGGATATGTCTTATTTGGGTTGAGTAATGCTGGGGTTCTGAATCTGTCTGCCATCTGAATTTCAGAATCTCTTGGCATGTTTGGAAAGTTCTCTTTCATAATCTCTTGAAGAAGAGCCTCTGTGATGTGTAGCAACCTTGTCCCATTCAGAGATTTCTAGAAGATGAATACTAGTTTTCTTTGAATTATTCCTGAGCTCTCTGACAGAATGATCCATTTTTGCTCTGCATTTCTCTTCCTCTTTGAGAGTTTGAAAGTGTTCAAAAGCTTTGTCTTCAATATCAGAAATCCTTTCCTCTGCTTGCTCCATTCTGTTACTGAGAGATGCTACTGTATTTTTCAGATCTTTGAGGGCTGTAAATTTTTGTCTCAATGTGTCAAAATCTTAGGAGATTTTTCTCTTTGAATTCGTTAAATTCTTGAGACAATTTTTGAAATGTTCCTTGAATTTTTAATTCCAACTTTGGCTCTATTCCATTAATCTTATTTGCAATCCAAATTCTGAATTTGATTTTTGACATCTAAATCATCTGTTTATGAATAGGGTCTTTAGTTGTGTCTTCCATATCCTTACTTGCAGGGCTGGGGGTTTGTCTTCTCTGGTTATTCATTTTATTGGTGTTGTTCTGCTGATTCCACCCCATGAATATTTTACACCATTTGGCTAGATGAGCAGATAAGAAGAAGTTTGGTTCAGGGCTCTAGGTATAGTCATTAACCAGCCCTTTGCCCATAAACTTGGACTGATATCTCTACCTTTCCCCCTAGAGGTTTGCCAAACACCCGTACACTGCTATGGCTGAGAAACTGAGGGCCTGCTTGGTGTGGTGGGGCTACGTTTCTCTGTCTTTTCTTTATCTGGTCTCTGTCCTACCTTAATAAATAACCAGAGTAGACCACCCCCCCCCGACAAGAAAGGATATGGCAGACACAACTGTTACTCTGGGTTGATGTCTCAGCTGTGGAGAAATACCAGCTATTAAGTCACCCCACCCCCCCACAGGCAACAATTGGAAAAGGAAAATCAAATCTTCCCACAACCAAACACTTGGGGTTCCATTTTGTATAGTCCTTGAGTGATTGGCCCAGTTCAAGAAATACAAATCAATTGTCTCAGTCAGCACTGGTCTCAGTTGGGAGAGTTCAAAAGTTCTCTGGCAACTATATAGCAGGGGTCTGCAGCAGTTCAAGTATGACTCACTCTAGTGCTCTGTGAAGTCAGAGGGACCCACCCAGAAAATAAATTAGTCTAGGAAGGTTGATGCCTCCTTCCCCACCTTGCACATCTGTCAAACCTAGTCACTGATAGGTCTGTGACCCAGTTCCCTCCAATGAGCAGATGCTCCAGAGGTTTGTGCCTGTCTGAGTCACAGGGAGATCTATGTCTCTTCAACCAGGACACCGCTCTCTACCACTGTCCAGCAGGGGAAGGTGAGGCCTGACAACCTCAGGTCTTTAATGAGGCTGGGGTGGTTCATTTAGTTCTAGCTCCATCCCTGATTGATGTTCCTGGAAGAACAGAAGAACTTCTCAGAATTTGTTTCTGTCCGGGTTATATTCCCCTTTGGATCAGATGCTCTTTCAGTTCATAGAAATTGCGATTCAACCCTGGTCTGTGCCACTGCCCGGTCTCCAGTTGCAGTTTGTGTTGGGGTAGGTGGTTAGAACTCACACTCAGCTTTCAGTTCTAGCCTCTGCCTGCCCACCTTTGTCTCAGCTATGATCCACTGAGGGCTGAGTGCATGTTAGGCTTAGTAAAGCAGTCCTCTGGGTCAACTCTGCGTTGGGAGTCTGCCATCTCTGAAAGCTTGTATTCTAGTTCCCATGCTGTGCCTCAGGCATACCCTTTATTCATGAGGCCTGTACTTCTGTCCCAGATCTATTCCACCAGTGGCTGCCACAGGAGAAAATCAAGACTCCCTATTTAACAAATGGTGCTGGGTGAACTGGCTGGAAACCTGTAAAAGACCAAAACTGGACCCTCACCTTTCACCATTACCAAAATTGATTCTCACTGGATATTAGATTTAAACTGAAGACATGAAACTATGAAAATGCTAGAAGAAATTATAGAGAAAACACTTAAAGAAATTGGCCCAGGAGAACATGATATGAGGAGGACCCCCCTGGGCAATTGAAGCAACACCAAACATACATTACTGGGTTCTGATCAAACTAAAATCTTCTGCATGGCCCACAGCACGGTAAGTAAAGCAAACAGACAACCTTCAGATTTGGAGAAAATTTTTGCAGGTTATGCTTTCAGCAAAGGTCTGATAATGAGAATCCACAGAAAACTCAAACTAATCAATAAGAAACAAACAGATAACCCCATTCCTATATGCTCTAGAGATTTGAACAGAAACTTCTCTGATGAAGACAGTGCATTGCCTACAGACACATGAAAAAATGCTCATCATCTTTAATCATCAAAGAAATGCAAATCAAAACCACTTCGAGTTATCATCAAACTCCAGTAGAATTAGCCCCCTTCACAAAATTTTAAAACTACAAATGTTGGTGTGGATGTGGAGAGAAGAGACCATTTCTACACTGTTGGTGGGAATGCAAGCTAATATGACCTTTTTGGAAAGAAGTTTGGAGAATACTCAAGGAACTAAAAGTAGACCTACTGTTTGATCCTGCAATTTCTCTTTTTGATATATACACAGATAATCAAAAATTAATTTAAAGAAAGACATTTGCACCAGAATGTTTATTGCTGCCCAATTCTTAATTGCTGAGACATGGAAATAGTCCAAGTGCCATCTACATGTGAATAGAGTAACAAATTGTGGTATATGTATATCATGGAGTACTATGCAATCATAAAAAAGATGGAGAGTTCACATCTTTTATGTTTACCTGGATAGAGCTGGAAGACATTCTTCTTAGTAAAGTATCTCAAGCATGGAAAATCAAATTATCTAATGTACTCAGTACTACCATGAAATCAATATATGATCACCTACATATTCATATGAATTGTGAAACATAACTATAGTCCAGAAAGTAGAAGGGAAGAAGAGACAGTGGGGAAGGGAGGCCTGAAGAGGGAGGTTATTTGGTGGAACCTCACCTAATGTGCATGATGCAATGGTACTTTTGAAAACTATTAGAAAAAGAGTATATTTGTGAGGGATATGTTAATCACTTCAATGTAAGCATTTTATATTGTATATCAAATCAGTACACTGAATCCCATAAACCCATCAATGTACACAGTTATGATTTAATAAAAACAAAAACAAAAAATGCATTTTAATATACTTTTAATCAAATAATACCTATTAAATTTTAATTCAGTGTATGTCATCCATTAATCAGAAAAAAAGTAACAAGTACCCTCCATTAACTAAAATTGTCAACTGTATCATTCAAGTTTTAAACAGAAAAGATATTATATATTACATATATGTAAAATATCATATAAAATATATACAGGGTGGACATAAATTTCATGTGCAATTTGAAAAAGTGTGCAATTAAAAAGTGTGCATATATATTTAATTGAAAGATGAAAAGAATTTGCCCTATGCAATTGTGTAAGCTAAATAGCTTATTCTGTTTCCATTTCTCATGCTAGAACATTAAGTCATCAGGAGAAATAAGATAAAACTGCAGTGGAGATTGTAAAAACAAACTGAAAAGTTAAGGATTAACTGAAACTCACAAAGATTTTTTAAAACTACCACACAATTCTCACTCCACACTTCCAGGTTGGATGAATATTCAGCCTTGCCTATTAGAACTTCTGTATCTTCAGTCAGTTCTAGAGGGTTTTAAAATTGGAGGATATTTGCATAATAAGTTACTTGAGAGGCTCTCCACTACAAACACTTATTTGATGTTTTAATCTCCACAACTCTGCTTTATCACCTTGTACAATAGGAAACTAGCTCTTTTTAAAATCAAATCCTTTGAAAATTCTTTTTTACTCTATGTCATGCTGCATCATCCACTAATTTATCTTTGTTCATCTGTCTGTTGAATTAAAAATCATATGGGGTTCCTCTTTCATGATATATTACTTCATATGTCTACAAATAGTTTTAACACTTTCCAAATCTCCTCTACTCTAAACAGGCACAATTCTATGAGTTTATTTTTAATATAACATGGCTCAGAATGTGCTCATCAATATAGGGCTAGATTTTCTCTGCTTTTTCTAATTTCTCTTTATGAGTATGTCCTTTAAGCCTCAAGTTTCTATGCCACCGCTAATAGGTGTAATCAAATATCAACTACTTCCTACTTTCTTTTTCAATATAACTGGGCTCATACTTAAGTTGTCTTCACAATCTTGGGATTGTTTCAGAGAAAAAAGCATTGTGTCACGCAAGAAAGGATATAGATTTTGAGTCAAAATGTCATATTTGAAATTTACTTGTCTTTTCTTAAGTAAATCACTAACATAAAAGTAAAATTCCCATAATTAGGAATAATCATATCTACTTTTTAGAACCATTGTGTAACATAAATGGAATCACAGATAGACACAGGTGCCACAGGCCTTTGAATATGTTCAAAAATGATAATTGTTCTTTCTCCTGTCCTCCATTGTAGTGGCTAAAATAATATTTTTGATGTTACATAATTAGGAATACAAAAATTAGTAATTAAATGTGAACATTGTGTTTTAGAAACATTTAAAATTTCCAAAGAAAGATTATATTACGTTAAGTAGATTTTTTACAATGTACCTAAAGAATTAATTTGTACATCTTATAAAAGTTCTCAATGACAAGAATTCAAATATAGATATTTTCCAGTTATGTCTCATTTAACCATAAAAAGTATTTCATAAGGTTTGAATCTATTCTGACTCAAAAAGCCTAATATAATAGCTTATGACATGACTAGTCATTCTATATTCAACAATCAGTATTACAAATGGCTTTTGCTATTTTTATGGTTTATTCAACTTTGGTCAATAAAATAATTCATATATATATATATATATATATATACCTTAAATATATTCCATATTCGCCTTGCAAATAGTAGACTGTAAACTGGAAATCTGAGATAAAAATATACTTACATAATTTTATCATAGTATCTCAAAGAATTATGCACTTTAAGTAGTAATACACAAATTGAAGATATTAGACATAGACCTGCCCCATTTTAAAAAATTAGATATGCATTACTTGCTTATTTCTGGATAATAATTTGATCATATATTATTTATATTAAAAAGATAGCTTTAAAATATTTAATGTTTTATTAAACAGATATTTAACATATATCTACTACATCAAGTTATTATTTTGGGTGTTATAAATACAACAGAGAACAGAAAGAAAATATATATCCCTACCTTCACAAAGCTTATGTTTCAGTAAATACAGTATTGGGATTCAGAGATTTTAGACTATGAATAAGTAAACAAATATATAAGATGACAGAAGTTGTATACTTGATGATATACAAGTTACAATGGAGAAATCTAAACAAGATAATATGAAATTATCACTGGATAGCAGAGGTGAGAAAACTGCCTTAGAAAGGATGTTCAAGAAAGTTACTCAGAAGAGGTGATAAATGAGTGCGACATGAATAACAGACAGAAGTAGTCTACGATGCTCATATGGAAAAAATGAGAAGGTATAATAAAATGACTTGCAGAGGGCAACAAGAATTGGATTATGCAGCCTTGTAGGTTGTGTCAAGCAAAAGAAAATCTGTTCTGTTTTTCAAATGTTACTGTGATTGCTGAACAGAGAATGGAATGAAGTGGAGCAATAGTGAAAGAGGGATGTCAGATGAAAGGCTATTGCAATAACTTAAATAAAAGGATAAAGATAATGGATTCTTGAGCTAAAAGAAAGACCAAAAGGATCTGGAATATATTTTATATGCTGAAAGAATAAATCTCAGGAATAGTAAATATGTTTGAGGGGGCAGGAAGAATGATGGGGTAAGGGGAAGATTGTAAGATATCAAGGAACATTAATTCCCACTGTATTTTCCCTTGGAAGGTAGTCTTTTTCTATAGGACTGCTATGTAACAAATATTCAGTAAATGGTGAAGGTATACGTTAATTATCACTATATATTTTAATGCTCGGAGATCATTTTTATTTTATTCTATTTTTGTTGTGCACTAATAAGTTGTCTGAGAAGTAAGACTAATTGTACTTGTTTTAAGTGGTGACAAATAGAAATACTTGTGGCATCTGAAGAAATCCTGAGTACTGCATGCTAGGTTTCATTAGAGTCATTTTTTATGTTTTATATATTGTATGTTTCAACAATGTTCAGTGAGATGAGAATAAAGTTTTGACTGAGATTCAATTTTGCTGGTTGAGAACTGTGATCCACAATTTTTATCATTTTAGGAATTTAACAATTATGTGACTCACCTTACTTATGGTTAAAAAGGGAATAAATAATATTCTTATATTTGATGAGTTTTCTCTGCAGAAATATACAATGAGGATCATCGTTGTATGCAGTATGTAATATTATAAATGCTTTATGAACTAAAGAAAAATGTGTAAAATCACTCTTCAAATGGATATGAATAACAATAAATATGCCCTTTCATTCTTTTTTCTTTTGTAAAAGGACTAATTGTGAGTAGTTCAGCCTCTCCTTTTCTCTTTGAACATTTCTTTTCACATTCTTGCTCTTGTAAAGCTAGATTTTCTACTTAGTGAATGAAAATTTTCTCTGTATGTAATAGGTTAGGAGCAGTTTTTCCTTGTTTGTACTTCTAATGGTTCTGCTCTGATGAAAGCTTCTTGAGGCACTGTATGTTCACTTTTCTACCATCAGGAATTCTTTCTCTCTAATGTCCTTTCTTGAGAGTTATGGAAGGAAGAATTTTCTTTTATTCATTGTGGTGATCATTAAAATAATAACATAATGATTTCTATTATCATACTTACCATCATTTTAGGAGTCACAATTTTCTGCACAATTACAGTTTTCTTAGCACAACAGACATTAATTAAATTAAGTCTTTATTTTTAAAAATCTATAAAAAGGCACTTAAAAAGTTATATCTTCGTTTTACAGACAAAGAAACAAAAACTCACTGAGATTGTGCTCATGGTCACTTAACCATGAAGTAAAAGTGTTGAGATTCAAACACAGGTCTGATGATGATGTCTATTGTCTTTCCAAGCAATCTTTCCAGGACACTTTAATGTATAAGAAAGAAATCTAAACATTCATCTGTAAATTATAAAACTAAAATATTTCTCACTAATCAATAATCATGTAAGAATACAATAAGTGGATTTAGAATACCCAAGAATTACCTCTTTATATTCCCTTTCAGCCTCAATGCCAGAAGTTCTCAAAATATAATCCCATACAATTCCAGTGTTCTGAAAATAAGACCTGTGTGCTTTTTTTCCAATCAAATAGCAGAGATACAATCCCAAATCCACAGAAAAATCAGGTACACTAACAGTGTTCTATTCATATAATTTTTTTTCATATATCTTTTCTTGAACTGTTAATACTTGGAATTCCAGTGAATAATCAATTTGCAGAATTAAAATTACAGCATAAATCTTCAATAACAGGCTAGAAATAACAGAATAAATGCTATGAATGCTTGAAACAAGGCTTTTGAACCAAACCAATCAGTAAAAGATGCAGAAAAAAACAAATAAAGAATTAACAATTGTTCAGAAAAATATGGGATTATATAAAAAGCTAGAAATAAGGCATGATATACATTTTACCCTCCAACTTTCTCTATCATTTAACAATATATCTTGTTCGTCTCTACAATTCAACAGATATAATTCTATCATTTTTCTGATGTTTTAAGGTATAGAATAAAATTATAGGTATCCCAAAGGAGAAGATGGTAAACAAAATCATAGAAAACCTATATGAAAGAATCACTGAAGATACATTTCCTGGCATTGCCAGAGATTCATCTATCCTTATGCAAGATGGTCATTGAATGCCAGAAATATTTATAGCAAATAAGACATCAACAAGGTGCAAATTCACAAATCAAAATGAAAATGAAGGAGAAAATTCTACAAACTAGAAGATGAAAGCAAAAACAACTCCAAAGAAATCTCATTAGCCTAACAACAGAGTTTTCAGTGTGTCCTTACAAGTCAGAAGAAATTTAGAGCTGATTCCTAGTCTTTTTAAATAGGACAGTTGTCATCCAAGAATTTTGTAATCATAAAAACTAATTTCATAAATTACAGAGAAATAAATATTTCTCTAACAAGCAGAAACTAATGGAATTTGTCACTACTATCCCTGTGCTACAGAAAATGCTAAAAAGTGCATTATGTATGCAAGAGCACAATAGATACTTACAAGTGTAAAAAGTCTAAGAGTTACAGCGCACTACTCTTATTAAACAATAGCAGAAGAAGGAAAACATCTCTACAATTCCATAGATATAATTCTATCATTTTCTGATGTTTTAAGGTCCAGAATAAAATTATAGGTATCCCAAAGGAGAAGATGGTAAACAAAATCAAGGAAAATCAATAAGGCATTATGCAACAGGATGGACAGAACAGCATCCCACACACCAATATTAACACTCAACCTAAATGGTATGAATGCCCCAGTGAAAATATATAGACTGGATGGATGAAAAAATACAATCCAAATATTTTCTGTCTCTATGAAACAAATGAAAACCACAAGGATTCATAAAAAATCAAGGTTAATGAACAACAACAAAAAATTTCCACACAAATGGAAAACAAAAGCAAGCCAGTTGAGCCATTCTCATATCAGATGAAATAGACTTTAAAACAACAATGGTTAAAAAAAGACAATGGTGGTTGTTATACAAAGTATGACCTTTAAGATCATGAACTCTTTCCAAGAATACAGGAAAGGGGAAAGGGAGGGGAGTGGATGGGGGAGGATGGGTGGAGGGAGGATGATTGGTGGGATCACGCCTATGATTTATCCTATAAGGGTACATGTGAATCTTTCTAAATGTAGACTATAAATGCCTTTATACAACAACTAAGAAAATGACATGAAGGCTATGCTAACCAATTGGATGAAAGTGTTTCAAATTGTATATAGAAACAACACACTGTACCTCATGAGAGTAATAATGTACATAGCTATGATTTAATAAAAAAATTAAAAATAAATAAAAATAAAAATAAAAAGATCATGAACGCATCCTAGAAAAAGTGCTACACACTTCGTTGCTGAATGTCACTAGAAAGTACTCACCTTGGGAATCTATGCACTGGTGTCAGCACCTAATCTGACCTCCAGAGGAATACTGAAGCTCCTTTTTTCTGGAATGACTATCAAAGGTTTCATTATATGTATGGTACATAAAAGCACATAACAATAATGAACACCACTCAGCAAAACACTGCAACACATCAACAAAAACTTAACTAAGAAACACTGATATAGCAAGGTTATGAAACCTTAACGAATTGTTTGTACAATTTTGCCAAAGTAAATACATGATGACAAATCTGGGAACTTAAATGTCAGATTTTGTATGATGACAGGTCTGATGGTCATTCCAGAAAAAAAAAAATTCCAAAATTGCTTTGAAGGGTGAATTAGGTGCTGGTGAATAGGGGAGTACTTTGAAAGCATCTATAATGATATTCAGCAATGAGGTATGTAGCAGTTTTTCTAGGATAAGTGCATGAACTTAATTGTTAGACCTCATGTAATGTAACAGGAGAAATTCATTAAGAAGACATAACAATCCTACATGCACCTAATGCAAGAGACCCCAGTTTTATAAAGCGAATTATCCCAGATCTAAGCAAAGAAACTCACAGTGACATCTAAATTATCAAGAACATCAACACCCCAATAGCAGAAATGGATATATTAGTGAAGAAGAAAATAAAGAAACATTAGATTTGACAGATGAAAATCAATAAACGTGATTTACCACATAAGGAAAATGAAAACAAAGGCCACATTATGACCTCAATCAATGCAGAGAAAACATTTGATAAAATTTAGCACCCTTGGATGATAATTCTCTCCAACAAACTAAGCACCAAAGGAACATGCTTCAAAATGATAAAAATCTATACAATACAAATCCATAGCCAACATCATACTGAACAGGGATGATTTGAAATCATTTAATCTAAGCACCAGTACAAGACATGGGTGCCCACTGTCACCAATTTTATTCAGCATAGTACTAGAAGTTACATAGGAGAAAGAAACAAAATTTGTCCAAATTGGGAAAGAGGAGATCAAACTATGTCTGTTTGTTGATGATAGAATCTTTTATCTTGAAACTCCAGAGACTCTATCTAAGGAATGTTGGAATTCATAAAAAGCTTAGCAAAGTTTCAGGTTACAAAGTCAATGTATACAAAAAAGTAGCATTTCTAGAGGGACTTTACCTAACAAATACAATCAATGTGACTTGGTTCTTTGTACCCTCAATGAATCCCAAATAATAAAAAAGTAGCATTTCTGTATACTAATAATAGTCAAACTGAGAGTCAAATAAAGAATTAATAACATTCATAATAGCTACAAAGAAATAAGATATCTAAGAATATACATAACCAACAAGGTGAAAGATCTCTGTAAGGAGAGGCATAGAACATTTATGAAAGAAACTGTCAATGACACTAACAGAAAAACATCCTTTGCTCATGGATTGGCAGAATCAACATCATTAAAATGTCCAAATGGCCCAAAGTTATTTACAGGTTCAATGCAATCCCAATCAAAATACAGAAATTATATTTCACACAACCAAAAAATTAATTGTATGCTTTATTTAGAAGTATAAATGATAAAAAGTAGCCAAAGCATTCATAAGAAAAAGGAACGAATCTAAAAGCATAATATCCTCTGACTTCAATCTATACTATAAGGTTATAGTAACCAATATATTCTAGTACTTGAATAAAACAGTAGCCGTAGTCCAATGGAACAGAATAAAAACCCAGAAATAATACCATCTACTACAACTAAGTGATCTTCAACAGAGAAGACAATGATATACACTGAGTAAAGAAGCTCTACTTAGTAAATAAATGGTGCCGGGAAAATTGAACAGCCACATGCAGAAAAATGAAACAGGATTATATCTCTTACTATATGCAAAAATCAATTCAGTATATTTAAAAGATTTAAATTAAGGCATGAATCCATAAATATTCTAGAGGAAAATAAAGGAAAAACTCCTCTAGACATTGGCCTAGGTAAAGAATTTATAACTTAGACTTTAATGGCAAATATAGCAACAATAGAAATACATGTGCCTTGATTAAATTAAAAAAATGTTTACACTGCAAAGGAAACAACAGAGACAACCTACAGAATTGGAGAAAATATTCAGGAACCATGCATTTGGAGAAAGTCTAACATCTAGAATCTTTAAAGAACCCAAACAATCCAGCAGCAGAAAAGCATACAATAAAATATGGACAAAGCATAAACAGATGTTTTTCAGGGACAATAGATGAATGGCCAAAAATCATATGAAAAACACTCATCATCACTAATCATCATGGAAATGTGAATTAAAAGTACAATGATATACCACCTTATCCCTGTAAGAAGGATTATTATTTAAAAGTCTAAAACAAACAAATAAAAAATAGTCTAAAACAAGATATTCTGAAAATTAGCACAACCTCTATAGAAAACAGGATAGAGAGTCCGCAAAGAAAGAAATATAGATCTACCATTAATTTGATCCAGCAATCCAGATAAATTCTGGATATGTACCCAAAGGAAATAAAATCATTTTAACAAAAAGACACCTGCACCCAAATGTTTATATCCCAGGACAATTCTTAGTTGAAAAGTTGTGTAATCAACAAATACCCATGAATTCTAACATGTAGGAGCTAAATGACATTTACATATTGGCACAAATAAATATAAAAAACATGAGAAACCAAGAAAGAGAGGGAGGGTATTAGACAAAACCTTATCTATTGGGTACAATGACCACTATTCTGGTGATGGGCACACCAAAGCCCTGATGTAAGCATTATCCAAGGTATCAGTTAAACAAACACTTGTACTCCCTTAATTAATATTTTGAAACTGAAGAATGATCTTTTCATATATGCTATTGCTTTCTTCATTTTCTAATGGGCATGATATTTTACCTTTAAAAAATTGATTTGTTATGTCAGTCTTATTTAAAAATCCAACAGCAACTTTCCATTGTTTATGAGACAAGATAAGAAATTTGTCTTTTCTCACTTTCCAAAGTTAATTTTGCATTCATCTTTGCTCTGTTCTCCATCCATACTGGCCTATACTTCCTTCAAATATTTAACATCTATCTATCCTTCAAGTTCCAACTTTAATACTCCTTCCCTCACTGCTTAAATGTTCTTATAGACTCCCAAAATTCATTTCACTCATCACAATAATAATTTATAGTTAATTATCTGTTGGTCTGTCTTCCATGCTATAACATAAGCTACATGATGTCAGGGTCATTAATTTATGCTTATTCTTTTATTTTCTATCACAGTGCCTAATATAGTAAATACACAGTAAATATTTGTTAAATGAATAAATGAATGAGATGTAGAGAATAGCACTGAAAAAATTAGTTTCACTTAGCTTATATTTTTCAGGGCATTTTTCTCTGTGTGTATATTTCAAGTTAAAAAGCACCCTATTTATGAAAGCAACAAGTAGAAACAACAAATTAAGACAGTAATGATTAATGTAATTTGAGTAAAAATTTCTACCTGAAAGTTTTTTAACATAAATAATCCCCAGTGGTAATAAAAATATATTTAAGAATTCTTAAGTGTAAACACACTTTTACACATATTTTGTTTTTCAATAGGGACTCAGCCTCAGAAAAAAATGCTCCAGGGTATCTAAATTAGTGAACTTATAATAGTATTTAAATCAACTAAAGGTTTCCAAAATTCAAAATTGCATCATGAAGGGGATTTCATGACTAGTAGTTTTTCTGTACTTATCATACAGTTGGTACTTTCTTGAGTATCAATCTTCACAAATCTGTATTACTCACTTGTTATAGGTGATAAATTTAAAACTCTGACAAATTGGGTGGCACCTGTGGCTCAGTGAGTAGGGTGCCTGCCCCATATACCAAGGGTGGCAGGTTCAAACCAGGCCCTGGCCAAACTGTAACCAAAAAAATAGCCGGGCATTGTGGCAGTCACCTGTGGTCCCAGCTACTCAGGAGGAGGAGGCAAGAGAATCATCTAAGCCCAAGAGCTTTGAGGTTGCTGTGAGCTGTGACACCACAGCACTCTACCATGGGCAATAAAGTGAGACTCTGTCTTTAAAAAACACAAACACAAACAACAAAAAAAGACTCTGAGAGATTAACTAACTAGAGTAAGCTCAAGAGAGTCAAAATCAGATCAAATTCCAAAGCCTATTTTCTTTTTATAGTTATGTTCTACTGATTCTCTTGACCCATGGATTTGTTTATTATAGATTTATACAATGTTCATTAGCTTATGATTGAGTCACAGTGCCTTGGTATAAAAGAAAATTATTCAAAAATATTTTTTTCTGTAAACACTTAGTTGAAACACTGGACAGAGATATCATTCCATTGTACAGCAGAACTTTACATAATTGTAGGAGATGCCAAGAGTCAGATGACCTCTGAGCAAGATGATCTGCAGCTGAGGGGTGAACCTTCAGGCCATTCATCCACAGGTGCTTCTTGTGGAGAAAGGGCCAGAGCCTTCAGCACATAGTCATTGTTAATTAATCCCCTCACCTGGGTTGTACGGTAGCAATAGCCTGCCTCCTACAAGCTCGGACTTCTAATTGGTGTCATGCCTGGTTCCTTTCTGCTGTGATCTAGACCAGGCCATAGGGGCCTGAGGGGTTGCAACACATTATAAAAATGCAAATTATCCCAAAATTAATAGATATATTTAATGTAATTTCATTTATAATCCTGTAGAGTTACATGGTAGTAATATTGTTTATTTTATAAAAAATTATTTAACTTCATTTGGAAAAGTGAATGACAAGAATAATTAGGAAAATTACAAAAACAATTCAGAATCTTTTACCTTACTAGATACCAGAATATTCTATAAAGTAATTTTAATCAAATCACTATGATATTGACATATGAATAAGAAATGCTACTGGAGCAAAGTATTCAGAAACAGATCCTAGGACATATGAAAATTCAATACAGCACAAATATGTTTTATTAATTAAGTAGTAAAAGACTTGCTTACTTAAAATATGGTATAAGCATAATTCTATTCATCTCTGAGGAAATAAATCAGAAAGGTATTTCTCAAATATCAAAATAAAAACATGAATTAAGATAATGTAAAATATTCTTACAATCTTAAAATATGTAAAAGACTAACTGTAAAATCTAAAGTTAGAAAAGAAGTTTACTAAAACATGAAACCTAATACCTTTAAAAGAAAACAAAATAAACAATTCATAGATATCAACAATTCTGCTAAAAAATTTATAAAACAAAGGCAATGCATAAACAATAAATTTGGAAATAACAAAATTCATAACTAAAAAAAAGTGCTTCTGTAATTTGGCTATGTATCTGAAAATTCATATATTGGAAACTTGGTCTTCAGTGAAACAATGTTGGAAAATGGGACTTCTTCTGACGTGTTTGGATCATATGAGATCTATCCTCATGAATAAATCAATACTGCTATAAAAAGAGCTTGTGAAGGTGAATTCTTTCTCTTCTACCTTTCTGCCATATAATGACATAGTGTTTCAAGTTCTGTGAGTTGTAGCATTTAAGAGACCATTTTGGAAGCCAAGAGACCAGGCCCTAATTTTCTATTGCCTTGATCTTGAATTTAACATTCTCCAAAACCCTGAAAAAATGTTTCTTCTTCATAAATTACCTAGTCTCAGATATTCTGTTACAGCAACACAAAATAGACTAAGACAAATGACTGTCAAAATTTAAGGAACATTACCTCGGTATTGTATTAAAATGCAGAACCTGATAGTAAAGATTGTAAATTCTATATGGGATGTTTCCATCCAACATATAGCTGATGCTAATGCTTATGCTTTGAGGAATTTGTCACAAAAAAAGCAGCATCTTCATGGGAAGATAAAAAATGAGTATAAAATGACAATTTATAGATAGAAAACTCAAATGACCAACATACACTTGAAAAGATGCTAAAATTACTAATAGTGAAATATATATACAACAATGTGATACTAATTTCATGTATTATTTTTTATTTCCAAAAATAAAGGAATAGAAAAGCTTTCTTACAATGGAACAAGTATGGAGGGAAATATTGTTTTCATACAACATAAAATAGTTGAATCTTCAATTACTAGAACCTTTTGAAACATTATTTGATAAATATAATAAATTTTAGAATATACCTGTCTTTCTAGATTATGGTCCCACTACTAGGAATTTAGTACATCACAACACTATAAAGGAATATATGTACAGTATGTTTACATAGGAAAATCTCTGAATGCTCATATTTATGTTATTAGTTAAAATAATTAATTAGTTATGGTCTAGCTACAATTTCTAATGTAATATTACCAGTAAGATAATGAATAGGAATTACATCAGTTGAGATGGAATAATTTCCACAAGTTGTTGAATAAGAAAATTATTATTAGGGGAGCAAGATGGTGGTCAAGTAACAGCTTCTTTGCAACCAGGAGTGGTGAGATTGGTGCCTTGTGGGCTCTTCCAGAAACATCCTTTTGGGGATACAGGGAAGCAGTGGGAGATTTCTGGATCTCAGGAGGAGAACAAAAGCAGTGGAGAAGTGGCAAGTGGTTGCCTTCATTCTGAGGCCATGGTGACTGACATGGCTATAGCTACAACAGCAAGATTACAGACAGGGAAGCCCTTCCCTGTGGGTTGTTTTCCTTCTTCCTTTTTTGGACTTGGGCCCTTGGTTGAGCTACGTTAGGAGACCTTGGGCGAGTATGCAAGTGACTTTGAGTGGTGACCAGAGTCTGGGACTGAGCTGCTGGGCCAGAAAAGAGGTTTCATTGTTGGGCTACCAGCAGCAAGCAGCCAACAGTGGGAGAGTTTCCCTGCAGGCTCCACCCTCAGGGTCCAGAGGGAGGCCTGTGCTGGGAGAGCTTGAGTACGTGATCAAGTGACTTTGAACAGTGCCAAGAGGCTAGAACTGAGACACCAGGGAAGAGTGGGGATTTCACTGTTTGACAGTGAGAGCTGCCTTCTACCCTCAGTACTTAGGGATATAGAGCAAGGCTGGTTTGGTGTGCCTGATAAGCAGGCAGCCACTTTAGGAGATAGCCCAGCAACATACACTTACCTGGGAAAGAATCTGCTTAGCCAAGGGTTACAGTTTAAAGTGTCTTTTAAGTGGGCTAAAGACAGATTCAGGATCTCAACCCTGTGGGGTTAGAGGGCAAAGTAGTCATCAGAGGCCTCAGTCTCCATCTCATACAGCTGTATCAATACTGTGATTAGCATATCAAACTCCAGAAGATCACCTGTTTCCCAGAAAATATTCACAAAGATATATATATTGCTTTGCTTTTGTTTCTATTTTTATTATTTCAACTTATTCAACTTTTAGCCCTAGATTTTTATTTTTCTATTTTTCTTCATTTTTCTAGTATAAATATAATTTTTCATTGTTGCCTTCTTTAATAATAAGAACTTCATTTTTGCTAGTTTTTGTGCCCCTGTAATTTGTTTTATCCTCCAATTTTATCCTGTAAGGTTTTTGTTGGTTTGATTTATACTATTTTTATTTTTCTTCTCTATTTGGTGAAGGTGGGGTACTGTGTCTGCTCAGGCTTGCAATGAGCTGCAGACCACAAAGGAATCACCCAACCCAGCACCACAAGAGATTGAGGATGTTTAAGATATGGGTGAAAGTATCTTACTGTACACCTTTTTTTACTGCTATCTCCCCCTTTCTGTGCATCTCTTCTCTTTGTCAATCTTCCCTTTTACTCACCCCCTTTCATTTCTCCTCTTTCCTTTTTATTTTTTTCACTTTTTCTCCTTACACTTTAATCTTCTCATATTTAAAGTCCAGTGCCAAAGTACATATCAACACTTTAAGAGGAAGAAGAAGTGAAAAGAAAATTAGGTTGAGGAAGCAGACAAAGGAAAACACTCATGAGAAAGAAACAGCAGAAAAATCATGGCAACATGAAATACCAGACCAGAGCAACCTTCCTCCCCCCAGTGAATCATGAGGTAGCTACTGGAGAGAATTACATCTAGAAAAAAAAAAATGTTAGGAATGAGAGAAGGGGTGGCTTGGCACCCATAGCTCTGTTCTTAGGGTGCCAGCCAGGTACACAGAGGCAACAACAGTAATAGCAACAACAACAAAAAGAAGAGATAGAAGGGAAACTTAAAATATCAATGATAAAAACAGTAAAGGAAATTGCTGTGAAAGTGGAAAAAACCCAAAAGGAAATATGAAACAGAATCAAATAAGAAATGAATGATAGCAAAACTAAAGGAATTGAGGCTGTCAATTTGGGAACTTAAAGATGCAGTAGAAAGTATCAATAACAGATTAGACCGGGCACAAGAAAGAATCTCAGAGGTAGAAAAGAAAGTTATTGAACTAACTCAAATAGTTAAAGAGTCAGAAAAAAAGAGAGAAAGCAGAATGTTCACTGAAAATTTGGGACTTTAGAATTCGTTCAAACATACAAGTTATAGGTATCACAGAGGGGAGGAAGAATGCCCCAGAGAAAGAGAAACCATACTAGAAAATATTATAAATAAAAATTTCCCAAATATCAACAAAGATTCTGGACACACTCCTTTCAGAGGGATATTGGACCTCAGGCTGTCTCAACTCAAAGTGAGCTTCTCCAAGACATATTGTAATGAACCTGTCCAAAGTCAAGACAAAAGAAAAGATTGTGCAAGCTGCAGGGAGTAAACGCCAATTGACCTCCTTGGGCCAGTCCATCAGGGTGACAGCACACTTCTCTAATGAAATGCTTCAAGCCAGAAGACAATGGTTATCTACCTTTGATCTACTTAAACAAACAAATTTCTAATGCAGAATTCTATATCCTGCTAAATTAAGCTTTAAAATTGATGAGATGTCAAATCTCTTACTGACATGCAAACATTGAGGAAGTTTGCCACAACAACACCAGCTCTACGGGAAATATTTCAACCTATTCTACACACTGACCATCACTATGGCCCACCAGCTAAGCAAGCACCCAGAAACTAAATGAAAAACATCAACAGTGATGCAAAACACAAATCTAAGCAATGGACTTTCACAAAGTAAGATGAATAGACCTCCACCACACTTACCAATTCTCTCAATAAATGTTAATGCTTTGAATTCCCTACTGAAGAAGCATAGACTGGCTGATAGGATAAAAAAAATCCCACAAGTCATGCATTTGCTGTCTGCAGGAAACACACCTAGCCTCAAAGGACAAAGTAAAACTCAGAGTTAAGGGATGAAAGACAATTTTTCAGTCAAACAGAATTAAGAAGGAAAGAGGAGTTTCAATCTTATTTTCAGATACTTGTGGATTTAAAGCAACTACAGTTAAAAAGGAAAACATGGACACTTCATATTGGTCAAGGGAAAGATACAAGACTTTCAATTCTAAATATTCATGCATCCAACTTAAATGTTTCCAGATTCCTGAAACAGACCTTAATTAGTCTGAGCAATATAATATCCTATAAGACCATAGTAGCAGGGGAATGTAACACTCCTCTTACAGACATGGACAGAGTCTCTAAACAGAAATTAAACAAAGATACAAGGGACTTAAATGTAACATTAGAACAACAATACTTGATAGACATATGTAGAACACTCCATCCCAAAGTTAAAGAATGTATGTTCTTCTCATCAGCCCATGGCAAATTCTCCAAAACTGATCATATCCTAAGGACACAAAACAAACCACAACAGAATCAAAAGAATTGAAATTTTACTTTGTATCTTCTCAGACCACAAGGCATTAAAGGTGGAACTCAACCACAACAAAAACATTCAACCCCACACAAAGGTATGGAAATTAAACAACCTTATTCTGAATAACAGCTGGGGGCAGGAAGAGATAAAAGAAGAAATCATTAACTTCCTTGAACATAACAACAATGAAGACTCAAGCTACCAAAACCTGGGGAATACATCAAAAGCAGTCCTGAGAGGAAAATTTATTGCTTTAGTGCAGTGGTTCTCAACCTTCTAATGCTGCAACTCTTTAATATAGTTCCTCATGTTGTGGTGACCCTCAACCGTAAAATTATTTTCGTTACTACTTTATAACTTTAATTTTGCTACTCTTATGAACCTTAATGTAAATATCTGATATGCAGAATGGTCTCAGGTGACCCCTGTGAAAGGGTCATGACCCACAGGTTGAAAACTGCTGCCTTAGATGATGACAGAAAAAAAAAAAAAAAAAAAAAAAAAAA
>CAUYTI010016434.1:0-13430 GCA_963575145.1 Galago senegalensis | reverse complement strand
TGGCATCACGCTCACAGCAACCTCCAACTCCTGGGCTCAAGCGAGTCTCCTGCCTCAGCCTCCCAAGTAGCTGGGACTACAGACGCCCGCCACAACGCCCGGCCATTTTTTGGTCGCAGCCATCATTGTTGTTTGGTGGGCCCGGGCTGGGGATTCGAACCCACCACCTTAGGTGTATGTGGCTGGCTCCTTAGCTGCTTGAGCCACAGGTGCCGAGCCAGTGGGCCTGCATCTTCACCATACCTGCTTCAGTTGTCATTTGGAGTCTCACTGCACTCTCATGTAAGAGCCAGCACCCCGGTAGGAGATTAAGTTATCAGTTAGTTATGTGACTGTAAAATATATGCGTGGAGAGGGTGGTGTGGTTACAAAGTGGCTACAGAGCCTAGGATTTGGAATCGAACCACGGTTTGAGTACAGGCTGTCATTTACATACTACGTTATCTTCCGCAAGTTGCTTAAACTCTCTGAGCCTCAGTTTCCTCATGTGTCAAATGGAAACGGATAATGCTAGAACCTTCTCAGAGGTGGTTGTGAGCATTAAATGACAGAGCACACCAAGCACCCGGCAAAGCATTCAGACTTGCGCACATATCAATGGACGTAGATTTAGAAATTTCTGGCAATGAACAGTGTTCAAGAGTGATAAATAGAGCCTGTCAAGGGAGGCGTGCAAGCAGACATGGATTTACTCATTCACTCAACAAACATTCAGTGAGCACCTGCTGTGTTCTGGGGCCTTTGCTGGGGCTGGGAAAAGATGTAGCAATGAGGAAAAGTAGGTGTGATCCTTGTGCTCAGGGACGCCCAGCCCCCAGGAGCATGACACACTCACCCAGTGATCACACAGTGAAGGTACAGCCAAGCGCTGTGATAAAGACCATGAAGTAAAATGACTCTGGCCATCGGTGTGGGAGGCCAGGAAAGGCCTCCTGGAGGAAGTGACATTAAACTTCCACTGAAAGGAGTTAGCTCAGCCAAGGAGAGGAGGGGACAGAGGAAAGTGTTCCAGAGAGGGGAACCTGAAGTGCAGAGGCTGTGTCATGGGAAGACACATATCTGAGGACTTAGAAGTTGGCTGTAGGGGCTGAAGGCAGACAGGGAGGGGGAAGGTGGCAAGAAGTGAGGCTGGGGAGGTGGGCAGGGGCCGATCAGGGCCTGGTAGGTCACATGAAGGCAACAAGAAGCCACTGAAAGCTTTTAAGCAGAAGTAGGGGTGATATGAGTGGATCTGTGCTTTGAAAACCTCATAACGAATGGGGAGAGGGGCCCGGTGGACCCAGGGAACCAGCACAGTTTTCACCTGAGTGTAGGCAAAAGACCACAGTACCCGGATGAGGCCAGAGAGAAACACCTAGGAGTCGCCTGCACAGACAGTCATGGCTTGGGCAGTTGCAGTTGCCTGTGAAGAGAGACTAAAAGGATAAGAGAGGCTCAGACAGTCTCCAACTCCAACTTCCACAGATCCATAGAGTCAGATGTGGTAGCCAAAGAGGTGAAGAAGTGACCAGAGAAGTAGGGGACCAACGTGGAGAGATGTCAGGTGAGATGAAGATGGAAGAGTATCCTTTGGTTTTACCAATAAGGACGTCACTGGGGACCTTTCCTGAGAGCCATTACGAAACATGACTGACCTTAATTAAGCTGGGTGGGCTTCACGTCGGGCTGCATGGCACAAAGAGCCATCATAGCTAATGTCTATGTCATTGAGATAACATTACATTGTCCAGAGAGATCTGGATCCAAGAAGATTGGCTCAATAGCTCAGAAAGTCTCATTGGGACCCTAAAGCACACAGTGTTGTTCTTTTCCAGGGACCATCTAGCCCTGTCAGCTTTACTTATTTTTTTGTTTGTACCACATGTAAGATTGGCCAATTCATTGTCTAGAGTCTGAGCCATAAGCAATTTGCTATCCTGTACATTGCTTGATGGAAGCTCCCGACAAGTGGACATATGTGGATTTTGCATATATAGTGCAGACGATGCATTTGGTAAATCGTTTCAGACGCATCTCTTGGGGAAGGTGCCGCAGGCTCTGTTGCCCCTACAGATGGAAGCTGGCAAGGAAAAGATGGGTCCAGATTGGGATCCCTGGACTACATGTGAGAACAGACTGGAAGGAGCCAGAGCGGACATGGGGAGGAGACAGAGTGGGACCTGTGGTTTTGAAATGCTGCACAGCCCCTCAGGGTAGCAGAGCAGGACCAAAGACAGGAGGAAGGAGCCCCCATCTGGAACCTGCTTTTGGCTCTCCCATCTCCTGGGGCAGCCTCCAGGCGCATGCTTTTGTTTGCAATTGGAAAATACTCCCTGGAATTTTTGATCGCCTCCTACATGCATAGTAACCCAAATGGGTTCCTTCCACCCTCATCTGTGAAGTAAACATCTTCCTCTTGACCAGTAATCACATAATTGCTACCTGTATCAAGAACGGGACCATGCATTTTGCCATTGTGATGTCATCTGATCCTCTTAATAAGGAGGATCCCCTTGTGATAAGCTCTAATCACATCCTGGGTGTGGAGACCCAGAAACAGGCTCAGAGGAGCTTGGGTGGTAGGTGCACACAGGGGCACACAGCTGGCAAGCAGCTCAGCCTGGCTGTGAACACAGAACATTCTCACTCAAAAGGTCACCGTCAGCAACACTCAGTGAAGACCAAGTAGTCAGTCCAGCAGCTGGTGGAGTTATTTCCCTTTGACAGTGTGGCAGAACTTCTTGGTTTCTGAGTATTTGGGTCCACTCAACCCTTTTATTTATTCGACAAGCCTTCCTCAGGCCAGGAGCCCTACGTAGATGATAGGGCCGCATTGGTGACTCAGACAAGGTCTGTGACCTGGAAAAGCTCACAGTCTGCTCCCGGAGACAGATTGATATCTAGGTGCAACAATCTATAATGTGATAAATATGGACAGTGTAGTGGGCAGATGCTGTAGGAACCTGGTGCATCCCACAGGCTGGAATGCCTGAGCTGGATTGTAACAGGAGAAACAGGCACTGGCCTGGCAGAGATGGGGAGAACGGGCATTCTAAGAAGAGCAAACAATGTGTGCAGATTCACACAGCGTAAGAGACTTGGGAGGCTGGGAGATGTGGCTGCAGGGTGGTGCTTAGGTGAGTCTCAGCTGGTTGGGACTAGGGTGTAAAGGACCCCAGCGGAGAGTGCTGTCTGGGGCAGTTCATGCTCTTAACATTTACTGAGCACTTCACCATCAGCCAGGCTTTGTGGTGAGTCCTTCCCAGATATAAGGAGGACATTAAAATAAGGAGACTGAAAGCAGGACTGGATTTTACAGGCCTCCCCCTACGCTTGCTCTGCACCTTAAAAAAAAAAAAGATAAAGGACAAATAGCATGCACCTCCTTTTCTGATGAAGAAATAAAACCTTACTGAGATGGGCGAAGCCCCTTCCTCCCACCTCATCAAGCATCTCCCTCTACCCACAGAAGTAAACACTTTGCTGAATAACGTACTTATCATTCCTCTGAATGTCTCTTACGTCATTTGAGCATTCCTATGCAATACATGGCGTTTGGTTCTGCATGTTTTCAAAATCCTTATGAAGGATATTATGCAAATTTCATCTTCTGCAACATCCCTTCCCCTCATTTGAGATCTGAGTTTCATAGCAAATTTGTAGTCTTTCATTTTTGCCTTAGTATTCCACAGTTTATTTGTGCATTCTTCTACTGATGGACGTTGATGCTGTTTAAGATTATTTACTAGTATGTGTATAAACTCTGTTGAAATGAGCAAGGGGTTCTCTAGGTGTCTCTCCAAAGTGAAGACTCTAGGGAGTGCAGACACTCCCCAAAGTGAAGACACTGGGTATGTGCAGCTTTGACAATTCTAGACGCTGCCAAATTATTTTCCAGATTGGCTGCTGCACCCATTTCCCCTCCTGCCAGTAGTATATGAGACTTCTCTCTGCTCCAGACTCCTGCTGTCCCACTTTGGTTTTGTGCCAATCTGACAGGTGTGAAATGGCAACCACTGTGGTTTTATTTTGCATTTCTCACCTTACAGCAAAGCTATTTGGACATATGTTTTTGACCAGTTATGTTTCCTCTGTGAATTGCCTGTTCATATATTTTGCCCAATTTCCCATTGTTTCTTTGAAAACTGGTTTGTAGAAGGCTTTTGTATATTCTGGACATTGTATTGTAAACAGCTTCTTTGACAAATGGAAGTTTTACATTTTAATTAAAAGTATCAATATTTTGCTTAATGGCTTGTGCTTTTTATCATTCGTTGGTCTTATTATTTGTTGGCTTTTTTTTTTCTTACCCCAACGTGATTTGCAGGAGTTTTTTTCTTCTCTTAGACAGCCTTGACTGGGCGCATGGCTCACACCTATAATCCCTGCACTTTGGGAGGATGAGGCAGGTGGATTGCTTCTCCAGAGGTTTGAGACCAGCCTAGATAATATGGTAAGACTCTACAAAAAAAAATCAGTCAAGTGGGGTAGGGCACACCTGTAGTGCTAGCTAGCTACTCAGGAGGCTGATGTGGGAGGGTTGCTTGAGCTCAGATTACAATGAGCTATTGTGTCACTGTACTCCAGACTTTTTCTGTCTCAAAAAAGAAAAAAAGATTATCTTTTCCTATCAAGAGGTTTTTGTGTGTGTGTTAAAGTTTTCAGTACACCTAAAATTGACCTTTTATGCATTGGTGTGAGGTAGGGATTCCATCTCATTTTTTTCTAATATGGACATCCAATCACTCCAGCACTGTTTTTTTTTTTTTTTTTTTTTGAGACAGAGCCTCAAGCTGTCCCCCTGGGTAGAGTGCCATGGCATTACAGCTCATAGCAACCTCCAACCCCTGGGCTCAAGCGAGTTTCTTGCCTCCGCCTCCCAAGTAGCTGGGACCACAGGCACCCGCCACAACGCCCGGCTATTTTTTGGTTGCAGCCGTCATTGTTGTTTGGCAGGTCCAGGCTGGGGATTCGAACCCTCCACCTTAGGTGTACGTGGCTGGCGCCTTAGCCGGTTGAGCTATAGGCTCCGAGCCACTCCAGCACTGTTTACAGAAGTCCACCCATCCCCCACTGCCCTGCAGAGCCACCTAGGCTACACATCAAGTTTCCACACATGTGTGAGTTTATTTTTGCAGCCTCTGTTCTAGTCCATTGGCCTATTTATCTACCCTTAGGCCAATACCACATGGTTTAGCGTACCTTTGTAGGTCCTTAGCAACACCTGTTCCCTTGAATCAGAAGAGCTGGCGACTTCTTAGCAGAGCCATGTCATACTCATCTTTGCATCCCTCCCATCACTCATCACATGAGCATCCATGCATTGCTTTTGTTTACAAAAGGATTTCTTGGGGGTCCTAAAACCCCCCTTTGTTGAAGAGGAAACTGAGGCACAGAGGTAGGATAACTTGCCAGGGTTATACAGCCATAAAGTGTTGGATTAAATGTACTGTCAGATTTCGAGGCTACCCTGTCCATTCATTGCATATTGCTCTGGCTCTGAAGACTAACCTTGGTATCTGATTTTCACTCCTTCCTGCCTTCATTTAACAAGTAACTTCTGAGTGATGACTACGAGCCAGCTTCTGGCTCATGTTGGAGCCCAGATCCCATTTCTGGAAGGCTTTTCCCAGTGCCAAAGATCAGTAGAAAGTGTGGGACTGTAGGTGGGCATTTTGTGAGACATCGTCTGAGGCTTGGGGTCAACATGAAGGTTTCAGCATGAAGGTCAGGTTTCAGAGGCAATTTAAAGATCCCCATTCTGGGCGAGCACTGGGGCCCACGCGCTGCCTTCAGAAAGGACGCCAGCCTCCCGCTGGAATTAGAGGCGTCCTCCCGCCCTCCCGCCTCTGAGAGGCAGGAATGTGAAGGATCAGCTTTCAGCAGAGCCGCGGCTGCCGTTCCGGGGAGCTCCCCGTGCAGGCCCTTCCCCAGCGGCCGAATTAACTGGTTCTGTCTGTCGGACTGGGAGAGCAGCTCTCGCTAAAAATAGCGCCCTGCCGAGCGCGACCTGCACGCGCCAGGAGCCTGGGCCACTGGCCGAAGGAGTCCGAGCCGGGACAGCCCAAGAAGCCCAGGGAACCCAGCACGCCCCGCAGCCCGGGCCTGACCCAGGACCGACCCCTGAGGTCGAGGCCGCGGATACAGTGCTGGCCCCACAGGTGCGGCGGAGGGTGGAAGGCCCGCGGGCAGAGGCGCGGCCAAAGCCGTCCGGGATGGGAGCCGGCGGCGAGGCCTCCCGCGCCCTGGCCTGGGCCTCCCTCCCCCTCTTGGGGCCTCCTGCCGGCGTGCTCAGCGAGGATACGCTCTGCTGCCGAGGTAAGGCCGGGCGGACGGTGGGCCTGCCCTCGCTCTACCTGCGCACTTGCCGGGGCCTCCGGGACCAGGCTGGAGGCGACGGCGAGGTGGAGGGAACCCAGGCAGCCGTCCCGGGCTGGGGAGAAGAGCCGGGCGCTCTCTGCAAACTCACCCTTAGTTTGAAAAGGTGGCGTGGTCCCGCCACCACGATCTGAAAAGCGTTCGCTCCCCTCTAGCCTCAGTGTTTTTATCTGGAAAATGGGACAACAAAACCGTCAAGCTTTATTATTTGCTGTGTCCCCAAGAGAAGCTGGGGGACCCGTTGAAGCGGATCGCAAGCATTGGCGAAAAGTTCGCCCCCCAGCTGGGGTCATCGTAAATTTAAGTTGGTGGAAGTTCTAGGTGCCTTCCCGTGACATCCCTTGCGGTTCTCTTCTAACGCGCATCAGTGCCGGGCCCTGAGGTGGAGATATGGGAGGCAGGAACAGCGGAAAGACTCAAGGGCCAGCAGACGCGCGCGGACCCTCGCGGGAGCCGGAAGCATAAGATGAAGGAGGGGTAAAAGTAGTAAAGTCGCGTCCTACTCCTCAGTCCCACACCCTCAAATCCCGGGACTAAAGCAGGGTTATCTTTGAACTCCTGCGGGCACGCCAGGAGGGCAGGAGGAGTGTAGCTCGGCCTGCATCCCGGGCCAAAGCCGGAGCGGGGGCGTGTGCCTGCAAGCAAAGGGGGCCGGTCCGGCCTAGTCCGGCCTGGGCGTGGTGATTGGGGGGGAGGGGGTCGATCCACTAAGCAGGTGCGCCCCCGCCCCCTCGGTCCCAGGCCGGGCGGGCGGAGCTGCGGGCAGCAGGGCCTGCAATTGGTAGGGCTGGGCCGGCTGAGTGGCCCAGGGAGCCCAGGATCCGGAGAGCCGCGGCGCCCGGGGAGGCGCGGAGCCGGCTGGAGCGCGCTCCTGCCTGGCCCGCCGCCTACTCGGCAGGCTCCGCTGCATTCGGCCCAACTGGCGCGACGGAAACTTTCCTGCAGCGGCCGGGCGACCCCGCGACTCCGCCACTTCGCGATCCTGGCCCTGGGCCGCTCGGGCTCCGGGCGCCTTTGGCATGGCAGCACCCAGCGGCCCTGCCGGCACGTAGAGGTAAGAGCTAGGGGCCGCGGTGCGGTTGCGAGGCTCCCGGGAGCTTGCAGGGATCAGAGCGGGATCCGGGCTTCAAGAGGATGGGGCCGTGGTGCGAAGTATGGAGTACGGGACTGAGGAACAGGCCGCGATTTTGCTTTCTTTTACCTCTCTTTCCTTACCTTTGAGCCACGCGTTGACGCTGAACTTTACTATGTGTCCTGCCTAAATCTCCAACCACTAGGACCCAGGGCTGACTGACGCTGGGACCTCCGGAGAAGAGGCACCGGGTGTCACGCGGGAGGCATCCGCAGCTGGGGCCTGCGTAGCGGCTGAGGGGTGTGTGGGTCTCCGGTCTATTTCAGACCCTCCTCAGCTCATCCTTGGGGTTAAAGATAGAGCAGCCAACCTCTCTGCCAGACCCAGGCACCCCCTGGGGCACCCACGATTTGGGTGGCTTTTTTTTTTTGATGTTGTTGTTAAATCCTCGCTGGTCCTTAATCATTAGGGAGGCCAGATTGTGGAAGTGGGGTCTCTTTGCTGTTTCCTGGGCTATTTTGAACTTCACCCTCCATGAAAATATTAATACCTTGAACTAAGCAAAATGAGAATAGAAACTAAAGTCACTTACGTTCCGACTCCTATCCTGGTGGAAATGATTGTAGGAATTTCTGGTTTCAGGGTGGTCCACTGTTTTGCATTATCTGTTGTGAGTTGTAAGGAAATGCCCCTCCCCTTCTGCTTGTCACTGATGATCATAATTTTAACATTATTCCCCCTTACTGTTAATGCCTCTGAGTTTTCTTAACTTAAGACGGTACACAGGAGTTAAAAACCCAACCAAACACTCAGCTCTGGAGCCCAGAGAACCTGAGTTCAAACCTCAGCCCCTACTGTTCACTGACTATATTTTTAGAGAAGTTTCCTAACCTCTCTGAGCTCAAAGGTCTCATCCCAGGGGGATGTAGTGAGGCTTTTGTGGGGTAAAGTGTGGAAGGCATCTGGCTCATAGGACAACAGCAGGATTGAGCAGCCAATGTTCACCCTGGAGCTTGGGTCTTCTTACTGCCTGAAGCATCCAGCACTCCTGTGCCTCAGTTTCCCCTCCTTTCAAAAGTTGGTAACCAAGCCCCACTCTCATCAGCCCATCTTAATCGGCACTTTTGAGAAAAGTGTACAGACGTGCACACCCGTGAGGGCACACAGTTTCAGTAGGTTTGTAGGCCCCAGGTTGGAGACAGCCCCACACATTCCCTTCCCTGGCATTATCCATTCAGAAAGTAGCAGGCATCCATCCTGATCTTTCCCATCTTTCTCCACCCCCTTTTGTTGCCTGGAGGTAAGTATTGTAAATATCAAGGAAGGGCAGCTAAATTACAGTAGAATCTCTGTAAGTTGACTACCCTTGGGACTGTAACAAGCTGACCAACATACAGAGGTGATCAACTTAAGGGACTAGGCCTACTGTATTGATACAGACATGTGGTGCATATTGGTCCATGAAAGCTAGGTCAACTTAAGGAGGTGGTCAATGTAGGGAAGGGGATACACATGGAGGTTCTACTGTAATTACCCACCATATTGGGGAAAGGTGCTGACCTGCAGAACCTGGCCCAAAGTCACCTTCAAGATCCTCTGGGCCTCTCCTTCTCCATTCTTCTTCTCTCATGCTACATCCCTGCCATTTTAGCTAGAATCCCCTAGTGATGGTGAACTCACTAGACAGTGAGTTTCATGATTGGACAACTCCGGTCTGTTAAAAAAATTCTCTCTAGGGTGGCGCCTGTGGCTCAAAGGAATAAGGTTCCGGTCCCATATGCCAGAGGTGGTGGGTTCAAACCCAACCCTGGCCAAAAGCTGCAAAAAAAAAAAAAAAAAAAATTTTTTTTCTCTCTGTTTGGAGCAAAAATCTGTGTCCCTGTGGCTTCAGCCACTGGCTCTGGTTTAACCCTTCAGGCATCTCTTACCAGCACAATTATTCACTGGGGTCTCCTTGTGCCCAGCATTCTATTCCTTCTCTTTGGCATTCAGTGCACTGGAACTGAGGTTGGCAGTGATCATAGCACCATTTATTGAGTGCTTATTATATGCCAGGTCCTGAGCTGAGAGCTTTATGTGTATTATTTCCTTGCATCCTTAAGACAAACCTATCAGTTTGATTTTTTTTTTTGAGACAGAGCCTCAAGCTGTTGCCCTCGGTAGAGTGCCATGGCATCACAGCTCACATCAACCTCCAACTCCTGGGCTTAAGTGATTCTCTTGCCTCAGCCTCCCAAGTAGCTAGGGCTACAGGTGCCAACCACAATGCCTGGCTATTTTTTGGTTGTAGTTATCATTGTTGTTTGGCAGGCCTGGGCTGGATTCGAACTGGCCAGCTTTGGTGTATGTGGCTGGTGCCTTAGCTGGCTGGGCTATAGGCGCCCGGCCCATGAGTTTGATTCTTATCTTCATTTTGCATGTAAAGAGACAGGGTTAGAGGGGTTAAGGGATTATATCAGTCTTTAGAGCCCATGGTTCTAACTGTGACTTTTGTCCTGTGTTTGCATGCATGCCTAGACATGTGTGTCTGTGTGTGTGCGTGGGGGCTGAGGTGTGTGGTGGCCATGCTTTTATCACAAGCACCTGCAGTACCTGTTAAAATGCAGATTCTTCATCTCTGCTTCAGCCTCAGGGACCTTCACTTAAAAATTTTCCCAAGTCTAATTGGAAAATCAGAGCATGAAAAAAAAAAATCAAAAAACCTCCCCAGGCTGTTCTCCTGCATGCCACAGTTTGAGAACCATAGTTTTATGGCTATGGTACTCCTGGAAGAGAATACCGACTACGGGTTTCCAGAGACCCGAATTTAAGTCTTGAGCTAGTTACTTCTCTTTTCTGTTAAATGGGCATGCTGCTACACCCACTGGTGGGTGATTCTTGTTAGTGATGGGCTGTGGGAGTCCCCTGGGTGGATGTTAGGGCTTATGGGGCAGAGGTCTGGGGCATTCAGAGGAGTCCTGAGGAGTGCGTGTGCATGGGGGCAAGCCTGTGCCCCTTTCCCAAGCCCTGTTAAGACCACTGGCCTCTGCTCTATAGAAGGATTAGTATACCTTGGATGAGGCCTTTGTGCTTAGGCTTCTCTGCCAGAGTGATGGAAACCCTGGAGAGGCAGGTAGGAATCTTCCTTGACCCCCCAGTGCACATCTTCCTCTTCCATCCTCCCACGGTGGCCTCTGACCTTGCCAGCCAAGAGGTGCTGAGCCTCCATCTCAGGGGCAGGGCAAAGGGTGGATCTGCCCTGCGTGCATCTGTGTTTCCAGTCTCCATTCGTTCTCCAAGAGGGCCATTCTGCCAGCCAGTGAGCAGCTCTGGGAAAATGTCAGGCCTGAGGCCAGCTGGGCTGGGCTGCCTTGCTTGGAGGGGCATAGGGTAAAGGAATCTCCTGCTTAGACCTCAGCAGTATCACAGTTCTGGCCTCCCAGGTATGCTATGGACAGAATGCTTCCTCTGCCTTTATTCTGTTTGGTCCAGATGAAAGCATGGAATTCTTAAACACCTGTTCTATGGAAGAGGTCACAGTGTCTAGGAAACTGCAGCCCTGATGTGTGGGTGGAGGGGTGGTATTGGGCAGAGGGATGGTGGTAGAGTCAGAACTTGAATCCAGGTCCCCTAGAAATAAGCACAGGGCTATTTTTGCACTGTATTTCACACTTCGTTGTTTTCTTTTTTCTTTGGTTGTGGCTTTGGTGCCAGGGCTACTGTGGAAGCCTGAGGACTCGGACCACAGTTGGACTTCATGATCCTGGGCAGGGCTGATCATCTCGAAAACTTTAGCTTCCTCATTTATTAAAGGGAATGGAGGTAGGGCTGTTCGGTTTTATCTCTGAAGTTCTTCCCAACCTGGACCTTCACCAGTTGTACTTCTGCCTGCATTTCTGGGGAGGGATGTCTATAGTCGGTTCAAATCATGAGTGAGGGGTTGGGTTGGGTTGGAGGGCAGGGTGCATGGGAATTGTTATAAAAGTAGCCAGAAAAGCTCTTAGGTGCCTAGCACTCAGCAGGGCTGAGACACCTGGGGGTGGGGGCAGTAGCAGGGAAGTCCAGGCTGGGGTGAGGTTGTTCACCTCTGGATTAAACAGTGTTTTGCCCTCTGAACACTGCAAAAGGATGAGTAGCCGTGACTGTGGGTTTTGATGGGAGCCCGTGGGGAACAGGGGGCTTTGGGACCAACCCAGATGGATCCCCTTCAGTCCTGGGTAGCCCTCGCCAAGAAACCAGGGGGAGGTGTAAGGATCTCTTATCTCCCTCTCAAGCCACCTCTTCTTTCCTCTGTTCTTCCTCAGCCTTCCCTGAACCCAACCAAGAATGGCAGCTGGGGGAGAGGAGAGTCCAGCTGCCTGTTTCCCATGCCCAGGATGGGCCCCTAGGAGCCTGGCCTTCTGAAGCCGCCCTGGGTGACCACAGCCACTCTTGGCCTTTGCCCTCCACTTCCCCAACTCCAGCATGTGTGTAGCTCCCTATTAGCTGCTGCTGGATTAAAGGGATTAAACCTGCACTCTGTGGCCTGGCTGCAGGGCCCCCTGGCTGGCACCACTTCTCCTCCCTTCCTCCTTTCTCTGTTTCCTGGCCTCTGCCTGTGACTTCCAGAATGCCCTTCTTTCACTACCACTGCTTCCCTGCCCAAATTCTTCTGTGCATCTGGGTCCAGCACAAATGTCACCTCCATTTGGTCTCATGACCCCACTCATGATGACTTGTTCCCCCTTGAGGTCCTGCCTTATAGCTCTGTCAGCTTCTTGCTTTGTCCTGTGTTGGCTTGCCCGTCTCCCATGATGGGCTCTGACCTTTTTGAGGTCAAAAACCTGGCCTTTCCTCTCATCTCAGTGCCCAGGAGATGGGAGGAGCCCAGCAGGGCCCTTCCTGGGGCTGGTAGATGCACATAGAGCCTTGCAGAGTTGCACTAGCTTAGAACCCAGTTTGGTTTCTCTGCTGCTACTCAGAACATTTTACTTGCACTTCACTCTCCAACACAATCAACTGGGGAGCCTCTCAGCCCATGCTGTTGGCCAGGCTGGCTTCAGCCAAGGGGCAGAGAGATGCCTTGGGTTTGCAGAAAGGTGTCCCAGTATCCTTTGGATCATCCTTGATCTGTTTTTCTAAAAAAATCTACTCTGGTTTGGTGGTATTAGAGATGGACAGGCCTAGAAGCAGGTGGGAAGAGTTATCTTGTTAGTCCCACCTGCAGGCTGAACTTTGGGTCTCAAGTGAGAATAACAAAAATTCACCTGGTTCTTTAGAATTCTTAAGGGTGTTTGTAAAGGGGCGATTGTGATTGTGATGGAGACCTGCAGACATGGCCCTATGGGCACCCAGGAGTCACATGGCTTTTCTATGGTTGCACAGTTATTTGTGGTTAGAAAATCCATGGAAACTGTTCAGAGAGGGTCGTTGAGCTCTAGAGGCAAAGGGAAAGAGCAAAAACTAGGACAAAGAATTTTGTTTAAGAACAAAACATTTATATAAGACTTTCTGGTTTGTAAAGTGCTTCCTACAGAGGGTCTGGTCCCTACTTAGGTCCCCTGTGACTTTCTGCTGAGGACACAGGCTCTGTGAAAAGAGACACTTGGCTGATTACCTGGGGCCAGAAAGAGGCTGCTCAGCATCACCCCCTCCCTTGGTCCCCTCCCTGGCCCAGTGCTCACCCCCCCACCTCCCCCTAGGGCTCAGAGGGAAGCCCATTCAGAGTGAGGATGTTTTTTTTCTTTGAAATTCTTTTTTTTTTTTGGAGACAGAGCCTCAAACTGTTGCCCTGGGTAGAGTGCCCTGGCATCACGACTCATAGCAACCCCCAACTCCTGAGCTTAAGTGATTCTCTTGCCTTAGCCTCCCAAGTATCTGTGACTACACAACACTCGGTTACTTTTTGGTTGTAGTTGTCATTGTTGTTTGGCAGGCCCAGGCTGGATTTGAACCTGCCAGGTCTGGTTTACGTGGCTGGTGCCTTAGCTGCTTGAGCTGTAGGCGCCACCAGAACTGAAATATTTTATAAGATATTCATACT
>CAUYTI010016432.1:0-19654 GCA_963575145.1 Galago senegalensis | reverse complement strand
CTTACAAAAATTTTTATCCAGTGTATAAATTTCAGAATATATGTAAAATATGAAATTAAATTATGATCCATATTTATGTGAACGTAAGAGTAAATTACTCTTGTTTTTTGGTTGCAGCCATCATTGTTGTTTGGTGGGCCCGGCTGGGGATTTGAACCCGCCACCTTGCGTGTATGTGGCTGGCGCCTTAGTGGCTTGAGCCACAGGCCCCGAGCCAATCTGCAAATTTCTTAAGTAAAAAAGTTTGGTTAGATAAATAACTGTAAAACAAATCTTCATTGATCTCATATTTCCCTCTACTTACTTTACTGAGTGTGCATTTATGGTTATGACTTCCTCAGTGACCACTCATGCATCAATCCATAGATCTCACACTGCTAACCCCGGTAACTCACTGAAATCACTCGTAATAGTCCCGGTCACTTCCACATTGCCAAAAGCAAAGACATGGATCAGCCCTGACTTTGCTGACCTCTCTACTACATTGATGACAACTCCGGATGAAAACATTCTCGTGTTCTTATTTCCAAGGCATTACATTGTCCTTTTTCTCTGAGCACATTAAATTTTTATGTTCAATGAGGTTCCATTTTCTTTGTCCTGCATTTCACAGTCTCTATGCATTTTGCGAATGATTCACCTAATGCCCATGACCTCAGCTACTGTTCCCAGTTTGATGATCCTCAGGTTCAAATCTTTCTCCTGACTACCTCTCTGCATCTCAGTTGCTACGTGTATCATTTAATCTTATCCTCTTTTTGTGTTCCAAGCAGTTATCCAGTGCTTCCCAAATGCAGTCATCCCTAATTTAGGAACTTGGGATCTCGACAGCACCCTTATCACGCACATCTACACTTTGGTATGTTCAGACCCCTAGGTATCTCTGGAGTCAGTAGTCCTTCCTTGCATTCCCCTTGGTTGCTGCCTTTGCTCCAGCCTTCAGCGTTTATCTCCTGGATCATTCAGTAGTCTCTTAAATAACCTTCCTGTAACAAATCTAGTTTTCCCAGATCTTTTTTCCTGTCTGCACTCAATGATTTCACAAAAACACAAATTTGATAATATCAAAACTTTGTTGTAAACATTTCCAGTTGTTTCCAGATGTAGCTCATATTTCTTAGGGCGATGTCAAAGGCCCATTATAAATTATCTCCTGGTGTCTTCTCCAGTCTCCCAGTCTTCCCTCCTAACTTGTGCTAAGTTGGACAGAGCTTTAGTGCATCACTTCCACCTCCAAACTGTTTTGCGTATCTTTCTTTTTTCTGTCATATATAACTGTCCCTTGGTATCCATGGAGGATTGGTTCCAGGACCCCCTGAGATAACCAAAGTTTGTGGGTGCACAAGTCCCTGATGTATTAATAAAATGCTGTGGCATCTGCATATAACTTACACACCTCTTTTCCCATATTTTAAGTCCTCTCTAGATTACTTATGATCACTAATACAATGCAAATGCTATTTAAATAGTCATTATACTACATTATTTGGGGACTACCGATAAGAAAAAAGTTTGTACATGTTCAGTGCAGATGCTTTTTTAAAAATATTTTTGACTTGTGATTGATTAAATCCACTGATGCTGAATTTAGGGAGAGGGCTGGGCCGTATGATCTTAGAGGTAGTATAGTGATATACACTTAGAGATAGTATAGTTATATATACTATCTGTAGTATATGGAAGGAAGAACAACACGTAATTGAATCAGGTAACATCCTTTCATTCAAAAAATGAATTGTTATCATTTTTATGATAAAAGTAAATTGTTATCACTTTTATGTGTGCCTGGTATCACTCACATATTAGAATACACACATACGCATAACCATACACACACACACACACACACATATTTATATTTATGTATATGCACACATACATACATGTATACTTTTATCTATTTGAAAGACCATGAATTATGTTACTCTTATGAATGATATATAAATATAGCATATGTGTATCACATGCCTTTTAAATAAAATTAACTGTATTTGTGAAAACTAAGAATTTTATCTTAAAGATTGATTTGTGTGATTTTAAGAGTGATTTATTCCTCTTTTTTTCAATGTCATTTATGTAAATTGGAAAATAACTACATTATTTTTGCAAAATTTGTTTTCTGTTTGCCCTATTTCCCACATACAATTATATCTGAGTTGATGTTTTATCTTGCTCACTAAAATACACGTGAAAATGAAATGCCAATTACCTAGAAAGTACTTGATGTAACATCTCTCTAATAAGTTTTGATGCTGGAGGAAAAAATATATATGTGTGTATATATGTGTATTTGTGTATATATGTGTGTATATGTGTATATATGTGTATTTATATATATTATACACACATATATAAATATGGAAATAATTATATATAATTATAATATATATATACACATATATATGGAAAAAGTTATGGAAAGGTATATATTACAAAAATTAATTTGTAATGAATGTGAACACATAAAACAAAATATTACTATTTTTATTAAAGGAAATCTATCAATTCTGAAATCTTTATTAGAACATAGAATGAAACCTATACCTTAAATAAGGTTATGGTTAAGAGTACTGTCAACAGTGAGTAAAAATAACCACGCTTATTTCTCTTGGGTACATTAGACAAGTTAATATATAAAAAAATTGATCAGAGAATTAAGCATTTTTAACTCTGATTTTTATACAATTATAATAATAATCTAATGTGTTAAGTAAAAGTTGAAAACAGAATAAAATGAAATATAACCTTTTTTAGAATCCTTTGATTTAATTCCACCCAAGTTGATGCCACTGTACAAATATATGCAAATGCCGCAGCAAAATGGAAATAAGCTAAGGATCTAGGTTGATAAAAATCCACTTAATTTTATGGAGCTTAAAATTTCCCAAATTCAATTGAAGTATTCACTTTAGGAGAATTCTTACTACTAACTAATAGTTTTAAGAATGTAAAAGCAGAGAGATTGAGTGCTTAGTCATGCATCTAATTTCCTATTCATGAGTATGGTTTCTGTTATTTGCAAAGTAGGTAAGAGCTGAAAAAAATAGAAAAGAAAAGAAATGGAAAGGAAAAAAATGAGAGATGTTCTCGTAGCAAAAGATTGAATTTACTGGAAATAGATCTAAGAATTAGTAAGAAGAAAGATGCTTTTATCAACAAGTCAAATGCTTGTTGATAGGTAATCAATACTGCTGATGCCTATTTTCTTTTTCTCTTTTCCTGACTCTCTCCAGAACTTTGCCTTGTACTTTATTAAGACCACCTCTGAGATTCATTAAATACTTGGTATGTTACTGGATACTGGTTGTACAAATGTCAACTGGCTGCATGTTCTCTGTAGTTTGCCTTGGCTGCAAGCTCCAAGGTATATTTAACTTCATTTTTATTGTTATCAAAAGTGACCTTTTAAAAATATATTTCGCTCTACTGATATCTGAACTTCAGTTAAGTTTCTTTGTAAAGAAAGTGTTTGGATTCAGTGAACAATGGCAAAATGACCCATGTAAGTGAAAATTAGTAACTGCACATAGATGTAGGTCCACATTTCTTTTCTTCTCCAAACCTTCCAGCCTATAGTTGTAGATGATTTAACAGGAGGCAAAATAATAAAATACATATACCTATAACTAAATAGTAGCTGAGTATCATGCTAATTATCAATAAATATCAATGCTTTGTTAAAATGTTGACATGGTAAAATCCTTTTTATCAAAGGCATTTAAAAATAGAGAAGATTCTCATCGGTTTGAAATAGGTTAAATTTGAAAGCAAGGTATGGATTAATTAATTATGGTATATTTTGGACTATGAATTCAACTATAATAAGGACATATACATAGAATAAACACTAGAATCTGTCCTTGGGCCCAAAAAAATAACTGGTGGGGAGCAAGTAAAATTTTTATACTTCATGAATACATTCTCCAAAAGTGTTGGCTTTTAAAAATGTGGCAGGTATATATTAACTTCCTAACTTTTAAGACTAATGAATAGATCTTGGAGCAGCTGTTTTCAAATTATAGATTAAAACCCAAAGAGGAAAAAAATCAAAAGGTACTTACTAGCATTTCATTAATACATATATCAAAATGTTAGTTCTTGGATGAAAAAAGAAAACACAAGTATATATAAGTGAAAAATAATCATTGAAAGAGAGACATTGAAATTTCATAGAAATCTGCATCGGGCAATATTATGCAAGTAAATTTTAAATACAGGAAAAAACGTGGTTAATTCTAGAAAAATAAGATCTACTAAAATTGAACTCAGTTTAGATAAGCTGAGATAACTGATAAGCAGGATAATATTCATAGAAAAAATAATGAAAATTATCAAAAAAGGAGGTAACAGCCCCCATCCTACTCCTCAAAAAAAGAAAGGAAAAAAAATACTAGATCCAGGTGGTTTTACAAGGAAATTATAATATTTCATAGACCAGGTAACTCCAATGATATTTAATTATTTCAGATAGTAGGAAAAAGAAGAAATGACTTAAAATTCTTATTTTTAGCACCTGATAAATACAGCATAAAATGGTCAATCATGCCTGAAATGTACTCATGAATACTACAGTAAAAATCCTGTATAAAATGTTAATAAAAAGCAGATTGAAAAATTACCATGTGAGTAATTCAAGAGTACAATGGTGGTTATATTTGGAAATCAATAACAAAATTCACTACATTGAAGAGTTTAAGTTTTCATAGAAAAGTGACTGATACCAGAGACAGGGAGGAAAAAATACAAAGTGAAATAGAATGGAAAGTAATCCATAATTAATAGAAACATGTCAGAAGGATACAGGAGATAGATAACTTGTTGAAACTCCCAATGGCCAAATGTAGAACAATATGAGAAGGAAAACGATAAAGACAGTGATATATTAGAACATATCGAGCAAAAATGAATCCATGAGGCCAGACTGATATTCACAGGATGCATATTTGGGTGGTGGGGAAGAAGATAGATCTTTTCTATATTGATGAATGACATAATAAATGTGGAAGGAACAATGAGATTAAAGGACAACCAGTTTGCAATATGTAGTATAAATGGTTTAAGAAAGTATTATTGACAAATGCTAAAATTACTAGGGGAAAGGTTGTTGGAAACAGAATATTCACACTATCCCAGAGTAACCCTCTGCAGATTACCTATTTGTTACAAAAGGAAAAGCATATTGTAACAATGAAAAGCTCTAGCATCTATCATCTTGAACAAGGGATCAAACTTAACTTCACCAGGACAAACTGAAAGACTGTGTTGCCTTTGGCCCCTAGGGACGCAAGTTAGACAAAGAAGTGTAGAAAGGACAATGAAACAATCCTTCCTTCAGTTATTGCACTGGACTTCGCTTCAGGGGATAAACAGGTGAAAATGAGAATGCACAATTAATCTAAGCATTAGAAACTTGCATGGGACAGTTGTAACTCTGAAGAACTCAAGACGTCAATTGGTGACTAGAGTCGTGTGTGACTGCCCTAACAGCTGACCTTGTCACCTTGTCTGGCATCTCGAATGATCTGACGGTTGAGTTTTCACTGTCTCAGTCATATGTCTGAACTTTTCAAAAAAGAGGAGAGGTTTCTTGAGTCTCCTTGCTGCCAGAAAAAGGAAGGAGTCCTTTGTCAACCTGCACTGAAGTTAGGGAAAATTTATTGTAATGTTTAAATGACACGATGCATATAAAGTGTCCAGGACACCACCTGACAGATAGAAGAGGCTGACAAAAACTGTTTACTCCCTCTAATGAGTGGCTATCTTTTTACTGACCAATACTTTATCTCATTTCTAAAGAACTATTCTTCTAGGATTATTTCAGGAAAAGCTGAGTAAATAAAAATATCTCTTTTGGGGAGAAGTCAATCTTTGCAGAAGAGTAATTTCTTCTTAACATACTGGTAGCATTCTCCTACAACTCATTGTCAGAACAAATTCATCTCCCCAGTTCATTTTCTTTCTGTGCTGTAACAATAATTAAAAAGGAAAGAAATAGAGCCCTCACCCCCAATAGAAATGCCCTTGTGTGTCTTTGCTAGAATCCTCTTGTGTCACTTTATGCTGAGCTGGCTGACAATCACCAGTTGCTCTCTTCCCTGTGTTCTCGCTGTAGACTGCGTATTATCTTATGGCTGCATTTATTTTCATGGCATTGTAATTACTCGTTCACATATTGGCCTTTACTACTAGCCTGTGAGCTTCTTCAGTACACAGAGAATACTTTATTTGTGGTTCACGTTAGCTCTCAGCATGATGGCTAGTTGGGGGCAGGCACTCAGTAGCTCCACAGAACAGATATTACCTGCCTTTTCCCTTTTCTCTGCCTCTCGCCGGCATCTGTCTCTCCTCTTTCTCTGCCTCAGATCTATTTAAGTCTTCACTGTTCGATGAGGCCATTATTAATAAAGATAGACCAATCTCTGATACATTTCAGTCTCTTAAGACACTATAGAAGAAATTATTCATAATGTCTGCTTTATATTTACCAAGTTATGTGACCTTTGAAAATTTACTATTTTAGACAAATTGTCTCAGTAATTGATGACTAAAGTTCTTTGTCAGGAGATAAAAAAAATATGTCTTATTCTAACTGTGTGATATTTCACACTAAAGCTCCTTACAAGCTCCGATCAATGTTGAGTCATTGAAATTTGATTTTCAGTTCAGAAGAACTAATAATATTCTAAGGTTTGGAAATGTTCATCTGAATATTTGAATACATTTTCTGTTTGCTTTGAAAAGCTGTTTATCCCCAAAAAGTCAGATGTAACTGACTTTAACTGACTGACTTTAGATGAAACTCTGTGTCTCTTATAGAGCAATTATTGTGAGAGTCAGAATTATTTGCCAAGACATAGATAAAGTGTAAAACTTTCATGTGTGTGCATGTGAAGATTATGATCAAAATGCATTAGTTGAACTGATGTTGCTATCCCATTTATTCTCATACGAAATTATGCAGACTTGATTTTCTTTAGAAGAAGTTAGAAGATACTAAATTTAAGTCAATTTGCTCTTGAATCTCTTTCAAGTTATTTTTATATATGATTGATTTTTCTTTTTCTTTTAGAGTTAAGACATGGAAAACATATAGACACTCAGCACACCCTTGCAAAAGATTTCTGAAATATTTACTTTCTAAAACGTTTATAATTGCTTTAACAAAAGAGACATTGGGAAGATAATAATTCTTCTAAAATGCCCTATTTTTTCTCTGCTGCACTTTAAAATCTCTATCATTTTTATAGATCAAAAGTTGTTGTTCAGAAAATTTTGAGATTTTTGGAATAGTTTAAAGTACACAAACCAAAATCCATTTCTAGGAAGCAAGTAAGTAATTGCTAAACTTAAGATTTTAATGGCAATGTCAATGAAAATTTTGTACCTCTAAGATGTATTCCTGAAAGCATCATTCAATTGCTTATGAGAAGTCAAAGCTCAATTTTTTTCCAGTTTCTGGAAATGGGACAACTTCTCTCTAAGTATCAGACAATCACCAATCTTGGTGGCTAATTTGGTAATCACATGAACTGATTTGTGCTTTTCCAGCTAAATATTTTTAAAAGTGCACAGCAGGCTCGGCGCCTATAGCTCAACCGGCTGAGGTGCCAGCCACGTACACCGAAGGTGGCGGGTTCGAATCCCCAGCCCAGACCCGCCAAACAACAATGACGGCTGCAACCAAAAAATAGCCGGGCGTTGTGGTGGGCGCCTGTGGTCCCAGCTACTTGGGAGGCAGAGGCAAGAGACTCGCTAGAGCCCAGGAGTTGAAGGTTGCTGTGAGCTGTAATGCCATAGCACTCTACCCAGGGGGACAGCTTGAGGCTCTGTCTCAAAAAAAAAAAAAAAAAGTGCACAGCAGGGTGGTGCCCATAGTTCAGTGGGTGGGGCGCCTGCCACAAACACTGAAGCTGGTGGATTCAAACCCAGCCTAGGCTGGCTGAGGTCAACAATGACAACTGCAACAACAACAACAAAATGGCCAGGCGTAGTGTCAGGCACGTGTGGTCCCAGGTACTTGGGAGGCTGAGGCAGGAGAATTGCTTAAGCCCAAGAGTTTGAGGTTGCTGTGAGCTATGATGCCATTGCACTCTACCAAAGGTGACACAGTGAGAGTCTATCTCAAAAGAATAAAGAAATAAAATAAAAGTGCACACAGCAGAAGCAAACTTAAAATTTTTATTGCACTATTCAGAATGTAATTGTGTTATAGCCTTCAAAGTATCACATATAAATTTTGGAAAATCTTAACAATTAAAAAAAATTTTAAATTTTTTGACTAATAATGTATGACTTTTCTTTTATCATGTTCTTTATCCATGTATTTAATCATCCTCTGGGAAAATTTCTATATTTATACATATTAGTGTAAAATTACATACCCCATATAAACACATGTTATTTTGGGTCATATGTTGGTGATGAGGAATTATTATTCTTTAAGTAATTAAAACTGAAAATAAAATGTCTGCATTTTAAAACAAGAAATTTTCAATTTGTGACAATAATACATTATGAAATGCTTCCTTTAGAATCTTTGTATACAGGGAGTCTGGTATATTCTATATACAAAAAGATTAGAAGGACAGGATATGTTCTCTCTAGGACCTGACAGTTAGCATAAGGCAGATTTACTATAAACTATATTAAGAGTTATATGTGCATATATTCTCCCTATTGCCAAGATTTCAGCAGTACCACAGGGCCCATGCCACCTAGAAATATAATCCCAGTGCCTAGAAATCTAATTTTGTGTTAAGACATTATACCCCTAAATCAGTTTCAGAATGTTCATGTTTTCTGGTGCCAAATATAGACAGAAAGGGCCAAGGAGTCTAGCACATTGGCTTGTGTTTGCTTCATCAAGGAAATATCTTCAGATAGTTCAGTGATGTTACAAAGGCAGACCAATTTGGGACATTGGAATGAGGGTCAATTCTTCCCACCTGTGAACTTCAGACACCAGCTGCATCAAAATTATCATAAGGCCTCTGCAAATCTGAACATGAACACACATTGCAGGTGAATAAGTGATGTGTATATACATACATTTATATGGAGAGGGCATGGCTAATACAATAAACTGTATGTATAATGCTACTGAATTCATAGATCCTTCAGGTTTTATGCATTTTGAGCCAATACTGGAAGCACATGTACTTTCATGTGAAAGTATACAAAAGTTTTAATGTGAAGAAGAAGTCTTCATACTCAGAAATGCTAAGAAGTCCTGGTATAGATTTCTCACAGCCAGCCTGTTGGAAAAACTTATGAAATCTGATAATAAACAACCAAACTACTGAGATTTTCTACAGGCAGGTAGAAAATCTTCCCTTTATCAACTGTTCTCCTCCACTTAGACAATTGATATGGAAAGAAACACACATATTTTAAACTTCAACTTGATTTAAGAATTTTATTGGGGTATTATTATTCTTATTATTTTTAGAGATGGGGTCTTGCTCTGTCCCCAAGTTGGAGTACAGTGGCATGATCATTTATTATTTTAAAGCAAAATTCTAATCTTAGAGGACTTCTAGTTTTGTATTTCACTAAGGCTATTAGACGTGAGGTAAACTCCCCTTTGGAGAAACATCTGATGAGCCTTTTGGTTAAAACTATTTGGTGAAGCCCTTGGTTTGGCTACATGAGCAATCACTTTTATGTAGAAAATAAAACATTGTACAGTAAATGTTAGAATTTTCTTGGTCCAAAGAGTGAGAAAAGTGCCAATGTAGAGACGGAAGCCTCAGTTACATATGAATTATTCATAAGTAGAAATTGACTTATAGAATGAGCTGTTAGAAAAAAATGATTTCAAATAGTCGGTTGGAAATAAATCATTCCTTCCTCTGTTCTAGAATAATCCTTTGTCATTTTCAAACCTATACTGAAAATCTGTTAATCAGGGGTTCTCTGAGAAATGAAGGAAAGGAAGAGTATCCACCCTTGGACAATCTAGGGTAGAATAAAGGTGACTGTTGTAGGAGGTGAGATAACAAATAGGATTGATAAATGGGTGGCAATTGAGAATAACAGGTGATGGCAGAATATTTATCATTCTTAAAGAAGTTAGAAATATGCTGGTCTTCCTTTAGTACGTGTAATGGAAGCTTGAGAAATTTGTTTGAATATTAAAGGGTAGACTCAGAATGCTGAAAGATCGAAGACCTGTGAGTTCAAAACGTAATATGCAATATTCTCCAATATTGTGTTACATATGAAAAAAGGGATGTGTTTATGTGGGACTGGGTGAAGGGGCAGGGTGAGATGGATGAGTGGAGGGACAGAGTAGGCCAGGGGGAGATAAGGTGTTTGAGGTTCAGGTGTGGAGAGTTAAAGACATGCAATGCTATTTGTGATTTACTTTCTCCCTAATTAATCAAAGTAACTTCGTAAATTTTGTCAGGACTTTCAGAGAGTGGATGAATATTTTTCTATCTAAAAGGAAGAAAGACCTCTTAGATTTTTTACAAAGAAGGATCCCTAATGGTCAAGTGACCCTGGCAAATACTCCTGTAACTCTTACCCCAAAAGGAAACGGGTATATAAAAAGCAAGAATAATTAGAAAAGAATTTGCATTCATTCTTACTGTAATTGAATCTTTGTTCTAGTAAAATCAAATTAAAATGTGGTCTGTGCTTTTCAAAGAAATATAAATGAATAATTCTTTGGCTATAAATAAACTCAAAGAAATAGAAATCTGTTTTTTGACAGATAGTTGTGGAAGATCTGGATCTTCAATACATCAAAAGGACCAGTGTGTACATCTACCAAATTGTATCACAGTTGTAATTAGAATTGGAGATTTAAAATGAATATAAATTACAACCAATGGCTACTAAAATTAGGAGATGAGCATGTAGAACAGTAATCAAAGTGTGATTTTTTTTTAAAGATTAAGGACATTCTTAACAAAAATTTCTTAACATGGGCACATTTTTACTACTATAACCGTGGCTCAAAATAGATATAGAGTTATTACCATTAAAATGTGCTGGGTGGTGCCTGTGGCTCAAAAGAGTAGGGCGCAGGCCCCATATACTGGAGATGGCAGGTACAGACCCAGCTCCAGCCAAAAAGCAAACAAACAACAACAACAAAAAACTGCAAAAAAAAAAAAATGTGTTATACTTTTGTAGAAACTCTTCTTTACTTCATCAGATACATACATCAGTGTTAATTTAAGAGTATTTCTGAAATTTTTGCAAACAAAGATGCATTTGATCCCATCAACCAATTAAATTCTCAAGGAATTCTCAGATGCTTCGACATTCTAATAAAAATGGAAACCATTCACTTCTGATCACTCTGCAGTCCCCTCCTCTATGCCAGTTTATTCCTGAGCCAAAGAAGGTATATCCCTTCAAGTTCCTTTGTCACTGGTCTATCTTTATGCATGCCTTCTCTGAACCTCTTCAATGCAGATGAACACAAAATACAAGCATATTTCTCATTATGCAAGTAGACTCCCACATATAAATTCTAAAGGAAAGCACAGAACAGCTGCATTTCACTTTTTTGGCATGAATAGAGACTTTAATATCAATACTGAAATGGAAGTGATTAGTACTATTTACTGAATTTTAAAGCACCTTAGGATGTTCAGCCAGACAGTTTATTTGATTGGCTGAACATGCGGACACCTCATTTTGGGAAAAATATGTTGGCACAGGCAAAGAAATAGCTATCTGCCTGCTTCATAGACATTTTCAGAGAATTTGAACTGATATTTCTGCTTTAAAAAATGATGCTTTTATAAAAAATAACGTGCTCTTTCTTAGCATTATGTGGTCTTCTTTGCCTAATCACACTTCTTAACTCTAAAATTAGGAGTATTGACCATGATCATTTAGATTTGGCTCAGCTTGCAAAAAGCTTTTATTCGTGATGCTTTGATGTATAGTATCCAATGTAGAAATTACCCATTTACTGTAGATAGAAGAACACTGATAGAATGTATACTGTATGTTAGTTCCCCCATACATTACACTGATCTGATTCAACTCTGATAAGTGTATTAAACACTCTCTGGTAAATTATTTGCTTTAAAAGATGTATTAAGTCTACTTTCCTCCCCAGTACTGGACATATATAAATGTGTGTCTCAAAAGTGTTTCTAATCCAATACACACCTACACACATGTATCTTGGAACTCATCACAATTACTAAAAGACCATAAAAATCTAAAAATTTAAAGTAACCTGCCATGTAATTCAAATGCAAATTCTGTGAGTAGCATTCTCTATTCCTCCGTTAAGTAAATCTTTGAGGGATTCAAATGAGAAGGAAGAAGGGTAGAGATTCTTTTCAAAAATCTTATTTACAGGGTGGTGCCTGTGGCTCAAGGAGTAGGGCCCTAGTCCCATGTACCAGGGTGGTGGGTTCAAGCCCAGCGCCAACCAAAATGGCAAAAAAAAATTTACAATTTGCCTTATTTACAATTTGCCTCTAAAATATTAAACTGTATCTGAGAATATATATTCAACAAATTATATATACTTTGTGTAAGGATATATAAGAAGTATATGCTTTGTGTACGAACTTATAATAGGTATTTTACAGCTATAAAAAACACATAATATTTTTACTATATACTTTCATATTCCTTGATATCTGCCCTTTTTACTTGATATTTCTTAAGGTCACATCTTCTACCTTTGTGACCCTCCTGCATCACCCTCAGGTCCCTGATAATGATGTTATCCCCTCCTTGTGTTATTAACATCTGCACAAACTGCTCTAGCTTTGACTCTACATGTTCTCTGTCTCTCTAAGACAGAATCCACATTTTAATTTCCAATTCTTTTAATATCTATGGTATAAGAAACTTTTGTAATATTCTCTGATCTATCAGACCCCTCTTATTGTGGCCTGGCCTAAAATAAAAAAATAAGATAAGAAAGAGAACCACCTGTATTGGGACCTTCCTTCCTTTCACAAGTAGTATGTGTGCTTTTTTCTCTTATCTACAGTATACTTATTGTCTCTGCAAAAGTTAATTGCTTACTCACAGTTGATTGATTTCACCTGGTAGAGGCAATATTATACTTCCTCAACCTTACTACAGTGTTAGGTTACCTCTTTCACTCTCTGCCTTAATTTAGATTATAGATATTCATTTACTAGGCATTGCACAGAACATCATATTTCTTTCACACTGATTGGACATGATAACCAGGCAGTAGCACAGAGTAAGTATCATGAGTGAAAGAATGGCATTGCTAATAAATTACCTAACATAAAAACATCACTATGCACAATGATGGCATGTCAGGCCCCACTGCTTGCTTCTTGCTTGACCACGTGTAGATTAACTTTTTTTTTTTTTTAAACAGCTTGCTTTACAGAACTAGAAGAGTACTGAACAAACAAAAAGGGGTGCAGAGCCCCTCAGCATCTGACAAATGCATTCCAAGAATTCAGAGAAAACTAGTCCAACAGAAAACAACTGTTCTGGAAAATAGCCATCTTCCATTATAATTTCATAATAGTTAGTGCTCGACTCTCTAGAACCCAAATAAGAGCCCAAGCCACCCTTCCTCAAGGGTTGGCATTCTTTATCTCTTTCATGCCATGCTCTTTTCTCCCTTGGAAAGTAAAACAAACTTCTTGCTTCAAAACTTATCTTAGTCTTTGAGTCTACCACTGAAAGCATAGACTCGAACATGTTATGATATTCTTTCTAAAAGGAAATAATGTTGGTAATCTTACAACTCCTACCTTTAAACAGAAATATCTTCAGAATTTAGGGGAAACACATAGCACTTTAAGGTGTGCTGCTTTCACTAATTTGCCAAGTAATTTTTAAACTGCTGCTTTTGAGTTGTAGCCAGAGAAAAATGAGTTTTTACAGAGGGTCAATGCCCCCAAAGACTCCATACAGCACTGCCATTCACCACTTCTACACCAGGCCTCTGGTAAAAACTGCACAGACACAGGAATCCGGAATAAATCCATACCCTCTTCTGTAGATACCTTTCTTTTCTCCTTTGGTGAAACCTCTCTTATTTTGTCACTGGGCTTTTGAAGAGAATGAACCCATAGCTATGGAACAACCACTGAATTTCACATTATGAAATGAATGGTCCTAGAAATAAGTTTAAATCAAGAAGTTCCTAAGGACCAAACAATTTGTTTAAAATGTGTCTCCGTCAGTCCCTCTGGTCCTGTATGTGGCATTGCCTCCTCTTCCTCAGTCTACATCAGTACTGTGAGGATTTTGTAAGTTTATCTTTTGAATTATTGACCAATTTAGTTTCTGTTTTTCCCACAGGGAGAATACATAGGTCCAAAATCAAGACATAAAAGTGAAATGTCTATTCTCACTATTAAAAAAGAAACATATTATTTAGAAATATGTATAAATAAATATATTTAAAATAGGCTATAAGTCTCAAATTGACTTCAGTATGGAGGGTCCTTATTTCTGATAATCTAACAGTGTGAATTATGTACTGGTTTAATAGGTACAAATATATTTGAAAGATGTTTTACTGTGTCCATGTCATTAATTATTGTCTTATTACTCAAATATATTATTTTTCTCTAGATACACATATATTATTATGTTACTTCATTGATTCCAATTAATCCCATATCTCGCAACTCTGCTTTCTTTCAACTTTATTCCTGCATTTGCACACATCTGGGCTTTATAAAGATTATCTAAACAAATAACCTCAAAACAAACATGAGTTATATTAGATTTCTAGAAAATACCATGCAATTGTACTTGTTGTCTCTTAATGATTTAACCATGAACAATTAAGCCCTTCCTAGGGGGTCTGGTTTTTCCATCTTTGAAAATTTTTCTCGTTCAAGTGTCTTTATAGTAAAAGGTTTTTTTTTTTTCCTTCTGGATAGATGTCCAATAGTGGGATTGCAGGATCAAATGGAAGATCTAGGTTGAGTTCTTTAAGGTTTCTCCATACTTCCTTCCAAAAAGGTTGTATTAGTTTGCAGTCCCAGCAGCAGTGTAAAAGTGTTCCTTTCTTTCCACATCCACGCCAGCATCTACAATTTTGAGTTTTTGTGATATAGGCCATTCTCGCTGGGGTTAGATGATGTCCCAGAGTGGTTTTAATTTGCATTTCTCTAATAATTGGGGATGATAAGCATTTTTTCATATATTTGCTAGCCATTCATCTATCTCCTTTGGGCAGGTTCTGTTCATCTCTCTTCCCCACTGATGTATGGGATTGTTGGTTTGGGGAGGGGGGTCATAACTTTTAGGCCCTGCCATGGATTTGACACAGAGTCCGACTGAATCCAACCTCTGAAAGGTTCTTCCTCACTTTTCTCTTTTTCGTGTGTGTATCTTTCTTCTGCACGGTGAGGACACACACTGTGCACATTCCCCCTCTGAGCTTTGCCCCGCTGAGTACACCTGCCTCAGCCACTTGAAACTGTCTCTTCTGCCACCTCCGAGACTTGCAGTCCAACAGGGGTCTGTGTGTTGCACCAACTTCCATGATGGAGCAAACTCCCAAAACTGATATTTTATTCTTTATTTTAAATTTCAGATTAATATGAGGATATGAACGATTATATTCATGTTTGCGTTTGTTAGGTAAGGTCCCAATTATAGTTGTGTCCCAGAAGGTGTGCCATATACCCTTACACTGTGTCCATTAGTTGGGAGCACACCAAGAAACTGATTTTATTTTTTCGAGACAGAGTCTCACTATGTCACCCTGGGTAACTCTCGGGCTTAAGCTATTCTCTTGCCTCAGCCTCCGGAGTAGCTAGGACTACAGGGCCTGCCACAATGCCCGGCTATTTTTTTTTTTTTGGTTGTTGTTGTTATTGTTGTCATTGTTGTTCAGCAAGCTGGGGTGGGGTTCAAACTCATCAGCCCAGTGTATGTGGCCGGTGCCCTAATCATTGAGCTATGAGTGCCGAGCCAGAAACTGATATTTTGATAATAGTTATTAATGTGCTTGCCTCTTAGTAATTAAAAAAAAACAAACCCAAACTTCTGTAGTCCTTCCACCACTAGGGCCAGATTGTGAGGCTTTTTGTGCTATGGAAGGGAATAAATATCTACCTGGAGAAGAGACTCCGAGAGAGTTGGTAAGAAGTAGACTATTATGGGGGAGAGCTGTGTCCGGAAGGGAAGGGGGAAGTAAAAGGAAAGTCCCGGTGCTGTGGGAGGGGATTGATAAAGACGGGAGGGCCAGAGGAGAGTTTCCTCCCTCTCCATGTCCTTAGAGCTGAGCACGGGCTGCGTGTGGTTAAACACGCAAGCAGGTATGGGGCTGTCCGAGAGTGTCCAGGTTAGAGAAACGGCAAGCAGCAGAGGGAAGCCCTGGGCTTGCTATGATTCCTTATTGACCATGAGGCCATTGCATGGGCTCAGTGGTGTTGGAGAGAGATGTTTCCACAGATTGGCTTAAAATCGTGCCCCTATTCTCCTCAGCCTGTGCCGTGGGGTACAGGAGAATCATAAGTAATTGAGGCTGTGTGAGGGGGCAAAGGAGCATGGAAACTGAGAGGACCGATAAAGTAGAAGGAAACTGGAGTCATGGAAGGAGGTCGCAGAGTGCAGGCAGGTGGAGGAAGACGTGGCTCTAGGTCTACAGTCTTGGTGGTGAGCATCAGCCTGGTAGTCACGACAATGGCCAAATAGGGTGAGGCCAGCAAGGACCAGAGGCCTTCCCCACCATTTACTTTGTCTATAATTCAGAGGAAGGGAGAAGTGGTTGGAGAGATTCCTTCAGGGAGAGAAATCTCCATGATGAAGAATGTAAATTTGAAATACATTAAGTCTTTACCTTAAAAGAGCATTTCAAATGAAAATAGGTGCTGTTACCTTTCTATGGCAGAATCAAGTGTTTTCCTCAACACCAGTTCAACTCTACCTCAGTGGCCATTGGCAGCACTGGAGACAGAGCCAGAGAACAATTGTAGAAAACACAGTTGCATGTCACGCACACTGGAATAATAAATTATGATTTGCTACATCATACAGGTGCATGGCCCAAATATTGGAAGTCACTTCTGACAGGTTGAGCAGTAACCTACTTTCCCTAAAGCCAAATGGACTCATATCCAAACATCACGTCGTACACCTTAACTATAGACAATTAAAAAAAAACCCACAAAAAGCCCCGATCTTTATGTTCCAAGGCCCTAGAGCCTCCCTTGAGCCTTGAGCAGATGTCAGTCAGAAATTTCTTGTCATGTTTTCTTCTTAACTGGAAATCCCCAAGGAGTACGGGGCTTCAGTTAATACTCCTTATCTTTTGTTCTTAGCGACAGGTGGGCATTTGGGATATCTGTACCTTGCACGGGCAGGTCTCTAAATAGGAAAGTCATTCAAGCCACTAAGGAGCTTTGTGACCTTGAGGGTACTAAACTTCTTTGAGCTCCAGGCTCTCTATGTATAAAGTATGTATATTAATAATATGTATGTACATAATATATGTGTATATTAATACATGTAAAGTAGTACCACATCTAGCTTTTGTAAGGGTTAATGAAGGACGAAACACTGTGGCATCTAAGACATTTTTCCCATGGTTAATACTGTTGTCATTGCTCTCACTGTTGTTAATTGGTATATTTAGAGTTCGGAGTTGGGGGTGGTAGAGGAATGGACACTATGCTTGTAGGGACAGTTAACTGACTTTTATCACATTAAAAGGAAATGCTGAGAACAGGACAGTCTCCTGGCAAGCCTAGAGATGTTTTGTGACTTAGGGGTAATCCCCCAAGTAACTCAGTGTTCTGGAAGGAGATAAGATGGGTCACTCGTTAGTAAGCATGTTCAACATTGATGCTTAGTAGTTCTTCATGGGGGCTGTGGGGAAAGAACACGTGAGGAAAGAGCCTGTGGGATCCTTATACATGCAGCCCTCTGTGTCATTACCTTAACTCTCCACACCTGCTGTGTATAACCTTCATAAATAGCCATTGTGGAGGGGGCTCAGGGCTACCCTGCCCTTAAGGTCAGCCCGCCTCCTGCAAGCTTGTACTTCCAATCTGTGTCACACCTGGTTCCTTGGTGCAGCGACTGAGGCCAGGGCCATAGGGGTCACGACAGGGGCTGCTGATATAGTTAAATAATCTAAGCACATGCAAAGCTATGTGTCTAGTTTTATGAGCGACCACATCTCAATCTCTTAAAATCCAAGACGTGTAACTGAACATTTTATTGCAAATAGCCTTGTTTTCTAATTATTTTATTTAGTTTTGTTGATCGTCGCCATCTAAATGATCATTTCTAGGCAGCAACTGTGTTTTATGGCATATAAATCTATTAGTAGAGCTTCTAATAGGACATGCATAGTACATTTAAGAGCTATAAAATGTGGACTAGAGATTAGAAATACTCATTTTCAACCAATTTACAAGATGGAAATGTTCTTGAAAACATTACTGAGCAAATAGCATAGGAAAAGATGGGTGCATATAAATTAGAAATTAAGAAATCACAGAATCTACTCAAGCTCTTAAAAACTCCAGATCTTCTTCTTGTATTTGTGTATTGTTGCTTTCATTGCTTAAGTTTCTTTTATTGTCTTTTCTCCTTTACTGTTACAAAAACAATAAACCTTTTGCTCATTGAAAATAAAGAAGTAAAAGGAATAACATAAAGAATCATCCACTCTCCTATCCACTTCAATCTCCTGGTCGATAGCCTTTCAGATAATTTTTTAGTGTATTTAAAAAATAATAAAGTACCTATTCTTTTTAAACTGACCAGAATTTAAATAACCAGTTCCATCCTGTAGACGTTGAATTGTTTCCAACTAGTGCCTTTTGTTGGATCACAGGTTATTTCCAACTAATTGCTATTGCAGTACCTTTTGCTGCTGAAACAGATTACTACAGATTTAGTGACCCCAAACAGAACTCTTACAGTTCTGGGGCTCAGACGTCTGGAATCGCTTCCCTGGAATAAAGTCAGAGAGGCCACAGGACTAGTTCCTTCTGGAGGCTTTGAGGGGAGAATCCGTTTACTTCTCTTTTCCAGTTGGGAGAGAACGCTGATATCCCAATCTCTACTTTCATCACCTTGTCATTTCCTCCATTTCTTCTTCCTCTCTTTCCTGCTTGCAAGGGTACTTGTGACTGTATCATTGGACCCGCCTGGATAACCTATGATAATCTCCTCATCATAAAGTCTTTAAGTTAATCATATTTTCAAATTCCCATTTGCAATTTAAGGTAACATATTCCCAGGTTTCAGAGATTAAGACGTGGATATCTGGAGGGACCATTATTCAGCCTGCCACAACCATTATAGACAGGTAGGAGCAACAACCATTAGGAGGAAAACACTAGGAAAAAAAAAGAAGGCAAAGTTCTCCAATTCCTGAAAAATTTATAAAAAGTAATGAAAATGATTAAATACATAAGAATAGGGCGGCACCTGTGGCTCAAAGGAGTAAGGCGCCAGCCCCACATGCCAGAGGTGGCAGGTTCAAACCCAGCCCCAGCCAAAAACTGAAAAAAAAAAAAAAAAAAAAGGGATTCTGGGAAGATGGCCGACTGGTAGCAACCCTGGTCAGAGGCTCCTGAGCAAAGGAAGAAAAACTGGTTGGAAACAGAATCTATGAGGCCAAAGACGGGGAGCTGAGCCCAAAGACGGGGAGCTGAGCCCAGAAAGAAGTTCGGCAAGCTATAAATACAAGAAAGATCACTTA
>CAUYTI010016431.1:0-14688 GCA_963575145.1 Galago senegalensis | reverse complement strand
CTCCCCAAAGAAAGTCAGAGGATGATTCTGCTGTGCCTCTTGCCAAAGCAGCCCCAAAATCTGGTCCTTCTGTTCCTGTCTCAGTACAAACTAAGGATGATGTATATGAAGCTTTCATGAAAGAGATGGAAGGGCTACTGTGACAACTTTTGATGCCAGACCAGGCATCACAACAGTGGCTCATGAAGAAAGAAGCTCTTGTTAAACTTAGCTGAAAGAGCTACTTCTACTGTCAGGGTATTTTCTAATTTCAGTTCAAGGAATATCCTGAAGTTTAGCCTTGTTGAGAATTTACTTCATATAAGAGAGAGTATTTCGTTCACAATAGATTGCTTATGGAAGCAGTGCTGTTAACATCATTCCCTGTTACACCACCATTTCAATCCCATTTCTTCCCCACTTCCAGTTCTTTGGAAATTTGTGATCAGGGGGATCTTATTTCCTTATTTGTTTTGACTCTCTTCTTGTGTGCTGTGGGCACTGGAGTAGAGATTTCTGAAAACCCAGTTTATTTCATCTTACCTTTTGTGTTTTGAGTTATTTTTAATATTTTCCTGTAAATATTTTATAATATTTTACTTGTAGTGAAATGAATCACAATGTCATTTCCTAGTAGGAAGCAGGATATGTGGGAGGAAAATGTACAATTCTTTGATTAAAATTATTTCCCACTCACTTAAACTTTGAGTGTTTCCTGGAAAAAAATAAATAAATGTTCTATAACAAAAGAAAAAAAAAGAAGAAGAAGAAGAAGACATACAAATATCAACAGATATAGGAAAAGCTAATTGTCAGGGAAATGCAAATCAAAACTACAATGAGATCTCACCTCACAGTTGATATTATCCAAAAGATAAAAGATAAGAAATGTCGCTGAGCATGTAGAGAAACGGGAACTCTCGTACACTGGTGAGCATGGAAAGAAAAAGGAACTCTTGTATACTGTTGATGGGAATGTAAATTAATACAGCCATTATGAGAAACAGTATAGTTTCTTTTTATTTATTTATTTATTTATTTGAGACAGAGTCTCACTTTGTCACCCCTGGTAGAGTGCTATGCTGTCATAGCTCACAGCAACCTCAAACTCTTGGGCTCAAGTGATTCTTTTTCCTCAGCCTCCCAAGTAGCTGGGACTACAGGTGCCCCCCACAACACCTGGCTATATTTTCGAGACAAGGTCTCGCTCTGACTCAGGCTGATCTTGAAACCGTGAGCTCAGGCAATCCACCTGCCTTAGCCTCCCAAGGGCTAGGATTACAGGTGTCAGCCACCGTGCCTGGCCATTATGGGAAACAGTATAAAGCTTTATTCTCAAATTAAAAACAGGACTACCACATAATCCAGCAATCTCAATTTGGGGTATATTTCTTTCTTTTTTTTTTTTTTGAGACAGAGCCTCAAGCTATCCCTCTGGGTAGAGTGCCATGGCATCACAGCTCACAGCAACCTCCAACTCCTGGGCTTAAACGAGTCACCTGCCTCAGCCTCCCAAGTAGCTGGAACTATAGGTGCCCGCCACAACGCCCGGCCATTTTTTTGGTTGCAGCCATCATTGTTGTTTGGCGGCCCCAGGCTGGGGATTCGAACCCGCCACCTCAGGTGTATGTGGCTGGCACCATAGCTGCTTGAGCCACAGGCGCCGAGCCAATTTGGGGTATATTTCTAAAGGAGTTGAAGTCAATATGTTGAAGGACATCTCCACTCTCATGCCTTAAAAAAAGAAGGAAATTATATCATTTGTGACAATGATAAAGGGTTCCCCCACTCAGAGCTGGACAGGGTGAGCTCAGAAATCAAGTCCCATCATAGATCCCATCTCTAGGCACAAACAGGCCCTTTCCACGCCACATTCTCTGGACACCAAAACAAAGTCATAAACAAAAAAGCAGCCTGATCAGTATCTCATCTGGGCTGCCCCTCCTGGAATAGGGAACACACCCTACTGCCTCACCTAGCGGAAGGACTACAAGGACTGCATTCCTCTGCACTTTGGTAGTTTTTTATTTTTTTTTTTTTGAGACAGAGCCTCAAGCTGTCCCCCTGGGTAGAGTGCTGTAGCATCGCAGCTCACAGCAACCTCCAACACCTGGGCTCAAGCAAGTCTCCTGCCTCCGCCTCCCAAGTAGCTGGGACCAAAGGCGCCTGCCACAACGCCTGGCTATTTTTTGGTTGCAGCCATCATTGTTGTTTGGCGGGCTCGGGCTGGGGATTCGAACCTGCCACCTTAGGTGTATGTAGCTGGCACCTTAGCCACTTGAGCCACAGGCTCCAAGCCATGCACTTTGGTAGTTTTAAAGTTATTTTCTGTGCACAGGATGCTGGTGAATTTTGACCTGTTTCAGACATACATTCCATCTCCCAACAAACCCTCTGCCCACAGGACAAGAAAAGCAGTATATAAACCCCTGGATAGAAGGCCCACATGGCTGTCCACCTGGGCCCCCCTCTGCTACCAGAGATTGTGTTCCCCTCTTTCACTTATATATCTCTTTTTCTTTCAATAAAATCTGTCCTTTCACTTATTTGCTTTGGTCTATGAATTCATTCCTCAAATCTCCAGGACCAAGGACTCAGCAAACAGAAATTCTGGCTACAACAGCATGGACAAACCTGGAGGACATTTCACTAAGTGAAATGAGCCAGGCACAGAAAGAAATACTGCATGATCTCACTTCTGTATGGAATCTCTTAAAAAGTTGAACCTATAGAGCGGCCCCTGTGGGCTCAAAGGAGTAAGGCACCTGCGGCACCGGTTCCATATACGGGAGGTGGCAGGTTCAAACCCAGCCCCTGCCAAAAACTGCAAAAAAAAAACAAAAAACAAATTGAACCTATAGAAGCAGAGAGAGAATGATATTTACCAAGGGTTGAGGGAGGAAAAATGGGGGGGGATATTGGCCAAAGTGTACAAAGTTTCAGTTAGGATTAATAAGTCCTAGAGACCTATTGTACAGTATAGTGACTATAGTAAATAATAACACATTATAGTCTTGAAAATGCTGAGAGAATAGATATTAAATATTCTCACCAAACAAAAATCAGTGTGGTGATGAATATGTTAATTAGCTTGACTTAATCATTTCGCCATGTATACATATATCAAAACATCATATTGTACACTGTAAATATATATAATTCTATTTGTCAATTACACCCTGCTGAAGCTTGGGGGGAGAACCATGCAACTAATATGTTACAAATTATATCTCGAATATTTTGATAACTATATTTCAATGCAATTGGCTTTAATTGTAATCCTAAGTGTTTTATTTTGTGCATTAAAAGAAGGTATAAGAAAAAATAAAATAAAGGAAAGTATAAGAACTTATGATTTTAGTGTAGGTTCAAATAGGAGAATGTGAACGTCCTAGGCCTTGGGAACAATGGGGTGTGTACACCTGAGTAGGATCTTTCAAATGCTAATCACTAATCACTCAATGATTAAATGATTAAATTAAATGCTTGCACTTCCAGATACTATAACTAATCACTCCTGAGTAGATATTCCTGATTAGGATAATTCAGATGTTAACTAACTACTCCCAGAGTGTGGATTAAAATTAAATTATAATGAATTATAAAAACTGTTTATCAATATGAATAAACATTACCAGTTCCTCCTCAACTTTCAAAATACAGTAGAACCTCTGGAAGTTGGCCACCCAAGGGATTGTAATGAACTGGTCAACATATAGAGGTGATCAACATAAGGAACTAGGCCTACTGTATTGATATGTACTTGAGGTACATATCCAGTCTATGAAAATTAGGTCAACTTAAGGAGGTGCTTCATGTAGGGAAGTGGTCAACTATGGAGGTTCTACTGTATATACTAAATCCACTTTTTCTTCCTGCTTCTACTGCCCCTGCCCTGCACCAGTTTTACAAAAGATCATTTCGTAGACAGATATGATATTTCACTAAATAATTGATTCTATGAATTAAAGATGCCATAGGTTGTAAGACTTATTCTTTTATGCACAAGAAAGAAAAATTGTTGTCAACTAAATTATGACAATGGTAAAATTCATCCCAATTTCAGAAGTGATAAAAAGTGTAAAAGATATGCATCTTAGGGTGGTGCCTGTGGCTCAAGGAGTAGGGTTGCCAGCCCCATATACCAGAGGTGGCGGGTTCAAACCTGGCCCTGGCCAAAAAACTGCAAAAAAAGAAAAAAAAAGATATGCGTCTTATTTAGAATAGATGAAATAAGGTACATTACATAGCTGATACTGAAGACTTTTGAAGTAAATTAGAAACAGTATGAAACATCGCACGTACACAATACAGCATGGTAAAGATTTGGATTTTCTGTTTTTCACACTTAGGAAAAGTTGTCATTTCAGTTCTCAATCAAGCCTACTGACCTGCCACAAGATGGCGAGAGCTCCAAGGAGACACAGGGAAAGGCAGTGGATGTAAGTGAAAGCAAATGCCACAGGTGAAAGACCAACAAAAATAATGATGGCAGCCTAGGGAAGAATAAGACCCCATCTTTACAAAATATAGAAAAATTGGTGGCAGATGGCCGTGCTCCCAGCCACTCAGGAGGCTGAGGTAGGAGTGTCACTTGAGCCAGGAGTTTCTGAAAAGAACAAGACCCTGTCTCAAAAAAAAGGGGAGAAGGGCTCGGCACCTATAGCTCAACCAGCTAAGGCACCAGCCACTTACACCTAAGGTGGCAGGTTCGAATCCCCAGCCAGGGCCCGCCAAACAACAATGACGGCTGCAACCAAAAAATGGCTGGGCGTTGCGGCAGGCACCTGTGGTCCCAGCTACTTGGGAGGCGGAGGCAGGAGACTCGCTAGAGCCCAGGAGTTGGAGTTGCTGTGAGCTGTAATTCCACGGCACTCTACCCAGGGGGACAGCTTGAGGCTCTGTCTCAAAAAAAGAAAAGGGGTGGGGAGAGGATCTAAACATAGACCTGCCATTCAATCTTTCAATTCCTCTACTAGGTATATATCCAAAAGACCAAAAATCACTTCATAACAAAGACATTGCACCAGAATGTTTATTGCAGCCCAATTCATAACTGCTAAGTCATAGAAGAAGCCCAAGTGCCCATCGACCCATTAATGGATTAATAAATTGTGGTATATGTACACCATGGAATATTATGCAGCCTTAAAAAAGATGGAGACTTTACCTCTTTCATGTTTACATGGATAGAGCTGGAAGGGAGGGGGGAATGGGTGGAGGAAGGGTGATTGGAGGGATCACTTCTATGGTTTATCTTACAAGAGTACAAGTGAATCTTTCTAAGAGTAGACTATGATTGTCGTAACACAATAACTATGAAAATGACATGAAGGCTATGTTAACCAGTTTGATGAAAATATTTCTAATTGTATATGAAAACACCACACTGTATCCCAGAATTGCATTAATGTACATAGTTATCATTTAATAAAAACTATATATATAAAAAAATTCTTCTTAGCAAAGTATCTCAAGAATGGAAGAAAAAGTATCCAATGTACTCATACCTACTATGAAACCAATTTATAGCTTTCATACAGAAGCTATAACCCAATTATAGCCCAAGAATATGGGGAAAGGGTAGAGGGAGGGGAGGGGAGGGGGGAGGATGGGTGGAGGGAAGGGAATCGGTGGGACCACACCTATGGTGCATCTTACAAGGATACACATGAAATTCACTAAATGTACACTACAAATGTCTTAACACAATAAATAAGAGGGTGCCATGAAGGCTATGTTAGTTAACCAGTTTGATGAAAATATTTCAGATTGTATATAAAACCAGAACATTGTACCCCATAATTGCATTAATGTACACAGCTATGATTTAATAAAAAAAAAGATAAAGAAAAAATGATGGGTTTGTCTTTTGGGGCCTACATTAGGCTTATTTGAAAGGGAATAATAATGACTAGAAAACAAGTACTTTATGGCAGCATAAAGATGCACATTTAATGTTCCACTCTGCCGTGTATATCCCAGGCTATGCACTCCAGACACAGGTGTATGGACAAGGTCACATGGTTAGTGTAGGCTGACAACGTGAGCTCATTGGCAATCAGGCTGTCAGAGCTGTTTAACGTGTGTTTCAAAACCTTTCTCAGCCCCAGGCATCTTAAGAAGTGGCTCATAACAAGATAAGGCTTGCCACAAAGGGTTCCTCATTACCGCCAGTCAGCCCATTTGTTTTAGTACAGGGTATGTAATAGGGAAAATAATAGGATGTAAGCTGTGGTATACTTCTGTAGGATGAGTGGTGAGGGAGATGAAGTGTCTCCCATGCCATAAAAGCCAGAGTTGTCAATGTGATCAACACTGACTCTGGAAAGAAAGATGTAAAGAAGCCTGGACTCTCACATATTCCTATTGGGATGCAAAATACTATAGTTCAACTGTGGGGGGGGATTTGTCCATATCTTTTAAAATTACATATGCCTACATAGAGCAATCTCACTTCCCAGACTCTATCCCAAACACATACTAGAAAAAATGTAAAATGACATATGCCCAATGCTATTTATTGACATTATTTATAATATCAAAAGACTAAAAGAAACCCGACACATCCACAAAATGGAGTAATATGCATTTATAAAAGGAATAATCTTCATGTACCGATATGAAGTGATCTTGGGATACATTAAATGAAAAAAAGTAAATTAGAGGGCAGTTTTTAAATATGCCATCTGTGTGTACAAAACAGAGAAAGTGTGTGTTTGCCTGTATTTTTAAATAAACATCAAAAGTATGAACCAAATTCTAACAGAACTAGGGGAAGGAGGGAACAAGATATAGAAATGGAAAGTAAACTTCGCTGAATGTACCCAGTGATCTAATTTTGACTTTGGAAGCATAATTAAAAATAAAAATAAGTCGAAAGGAAAATAAAAGTCAATCCCTAAAAACTGAAAACAAGCTGAAACAAATGAACCTCACTGTATATCAAATTGATGGCATAACCATACCAAGAAAAGAATACCCTCGGCTCAGCGCCTGTGGCTCAAGTGGCTAAGGTGCCAGCCACGTACACCCAAGGTGGTGGGTTCGAATCCAGCCTGGGCCACCAAACAACAATGATGGCTGCAACCAAAAAATAGCTGGGCATTGTGGCAGGCGCCTGTGGTCCCAGCTACTCAAGAGGCTGAGGCAGGAGACTCGCTTGAGCCCAGGAGTTGGAGGTTGATGTGAGCTGTGATGCCATGGCACTCTACCCAGGGGGACAGCTTGAGGCTCTGTCTCAAAAAAAAAAAAAAAAGAAAAGAAGAGAATACCCTCAAATGACTTTTTACTTTCTTTTTTCTTTTCCCTGTCAGGAGGATAATTTGCTAACATAGTAACAAGGTTTGAAGGAGGCAAATCTCATGTAGGTACATGAATATCCAATCATCAAGCACATGAGCTACAAAAAGATCTCAAATAAGTTTAAAGAATAATATTTTGCCTATATATCCCAAGTGATAAATGGTCTAAAGACAAAATGAACCACAAAGAAATCTTTTTTTTTTTTTTTTTTTGGAGACAGAGCCTCAAGCTGTCCCCCTGGGTAGAGTGCCATGGCATCACAGCTCACAGCAACCTCCAACTCCTGGGCTCTAGCGAGTCTCCTGCCTCCGCCTCCCAAGTAGCTGGGACCACAGGCGCCCGCCACAATGCCCGGCCATTTTTTGGTTGCAGCCGTCATTGTTGTTTGGCGGGCCCGGGCTGGAGATTCGAACCCGCCACCTTAGGTGTACGTAGCTGGCAGCTTAGCGGGTTGAGCTATAGGCGCCAAGCCACCACAAAGAAATCTTAAACTGATTTCCATATTTTTAATGTTAATAGTAATATTAGTGTTGTTATTTTGAAATTTGTATTGGTTTATTTAGAATTAAACAAATAAGTATGAGGTTAGTATAGCTATAAATCAAGATTGTCAGGGTAAGAGAAAAAAATACCAACTCTAAAATAAAGGAATTAGGTAAAATTTGTTAAATTTGAATTGGAAATATCATTATAAATTCATGATATTTTTCTTTTCTCTCTCTCTCTCTCTCTCTTTCTCTCTCTCTCTTTCTTTCTCTCTCTCTCTCTCTCTCTCTCTCTCTCTCTCTCTCTCTTTCTTTCTGACAAAGTCTTGCTCTGTTACCTGGGCTACAAGTGCAGTTGTCAAAAGCACAAGAGGGTAGTGGTCTAGGTCCAGCTGCTCATCACACAAAGATCCAATTATGAAGACAAGGAGGAATGCCAAGGAAGAAAGGAATTTATAATACAACGGATGTCTTGCCAAGAGACTGGGAGAAGCTTCCATCTCCTGACTAATAGAAATCATGGGCTTTTTAAGGAGAAGACATGCCTTAGAGCAGGTGGAAGGGAACGATGATTATTGGCTCAGGAAGTTTGCCAAGGGTCCTCCAGAATCTCAAATCCTTTGTCTTATAGAAAATCCATCATTTCAGGCCCAGGATGGTGGCCCAAGCCTATAACCTCAGCACTTAGGGAAGCTGAAGCAGGAGGATAACTTGGTCTCCTGAAACTCTGGACCTCAAGCAATCCTCTCATGTTGGCCTCCCAAAGGGCTAGGATTACAGACTTGAGCCCAGCCTCAATTGATTTTTCACAGGGTTTCCAAGACTACTCAATGAGTAAAAAATAGTCTCTTCAACAAATGCTTCCAGGACAGTTACACAACCACATGAAATTGAACTCTCCTTCACACCACATAGAAAATTAACTCAAACTGGATCAAAACCTACATGTGAAAGCTAAAACTATAAAACTCCAGAAAATAGGGGTATATCTTCATAACCTTGAATTTGGCAATCAAAAGCATAAGCAACAAAAGAAAAACATATACATAAATTGGATATCATCAAACTTAAAAAATTTTGTGCCTTGAAAGACACAATAAAGAAAGTAAAAAGAGGGCTGGGCATGGTAGCTCATGCCTGTAATCCTAGCACCGAGGCAAGTGGATTGCTTGAGCGAGGAGTTCGAAGCCAGCCTAAGCAAGAATGAGACCCTGTGTCTACTAAAAATAGACAAACTACCCAGACATAGTGACTCATGCCTGTAGTCCCAGCTACTTGGGAGGCTGAGGCAAGAGAATCACTCAAAGTCCAGGAGTTTGAGGTTGCTATGAACTATGATGACGCCATGGCACTCTACCCAGGGCACAGAGTGAGACTCTGTCTCAAAAAGAAAAAATTATTGTGAACCTAAAATTGCCCTAAAAAATGAAGTCAATTTTTTTTTAAGAAACAGAGTCTTCATTTTATCACCCTCAGTAGAGTGCTGTTGCGTCACAGCTCACAGAAACCTCCAACTCCTGGGCTTAAGCAATTCTCTTGCCTCAGCCTCCCAAGTAGCTGGGACTACAGCTGTCCGCCACAATATCTGGCTATTTTTTTGTTGCTGTTTGGCTGGGGCCAGGTTCAAACCCACCAACCTAGGTATATGGGGCTGATGCCCTACCCACTGAGCCACAGGTGCTGCCCTGGAGTCAATTTTTTAAAAGTAAAGGAATAATAAAGACTTTCTCAGATTAACAAAAACTGAAGAATTTCATTACAAATAGACCTTCCCTGTAAGAAATACTAAAATTAGTTCTTCAGGCAGAAGGAAAATGAAATAGGTCAAAAACAATGAATCTGCATAAAAGAAGTAAGAGTGTCTGCAAAGAAATAAATGGAGGTAAAATACAGTATCTTATTTGCTTTAAAAGATCTTGACTGTTTAAAGCTATAACCATAATATATTTGGTATTTATAGCATATATAAAATAAAATTAACGACACCACTGCCACAAAAGATGGGAAAGAGGAATTGGGAATCTTTTGTTATAAGTTATTTATACTACTATGTTAAATTAAGGGGTATAGTATTATAATATTATCACTTTAAAATGTATATTATAAATCTAGTACAAGCACCATAAAAAAAGTTTTAAAGTAGCATAAATGGTGAGTCAAAAAAAGAGATAGCTTAGAAAAGCCTAAAGATTCCACCAAAAAATTATCAAAAGGCAGCGCCTGTGGCTCAGTGAGTAGGGCGCCGGCCCCATATACCAAGGGTGGCAAGTTCAAACCCGGCCCCGGCCAAACTGCAACAAAAAAGAGCCTGGCGTTGTAGTGGGCGCCTGTGGTCCCAGCTACTCAGGAGACTGAGGCAAGAGAATTGCCTAACCCAAGAGCTGCAGGTTGCTGTGAGCTGTGACACCACAGCACTCTACCTTGGGTGATAAAGTGAGACTCCTTCTCTAAACAAACAAACAAACAAAAACTATTGGAATTAATAAAAGAATTCAGTAAAGTTTTAGGATACAAAATCAATGTATAAAAATTAGTAGTATTTGTATATACCAACAGCAAACAATCTGAAATAGAAATCAAGAAAGCAATTCTATTTATAACAGCTAAACACAAAAATAAAATACCTAGGAAACAATCTAACCAAAGAAGTGACAAATCCATACAAGGAAACTATAAAACGCTATTGAAAGAAACAGAGAGGACACACACAAAAATGAAAATATACAAATATACTCTATGTTCATAGATTGAAGAATTAATTCAGTCAAAATGACAATGCCGCCCAAAGTAGTCCTGAGCAAAAAGAACAAAACTGAAGGCATCACGCTACCTGACTTCAAAATTTATTAGAAAGCTATAGTAACCCTTAGAGGGAGGCAGAATAGGGAAAGGGGGAGGGAGGAGGACGACTGGCAGAAGGAGGGAGGGCATGAGGTAGGATTTCACCTTGTGCACATTGTGAGGGTGTATAGTACGCCCCCTGGGGGGATCTTTTACAACTGGAACTTTACTCTGGAAATGAGAACAATATAACCTAAAAATTTGTACCCTCATATTAATTTAAAATAAAAAAAATGCAAAACATGGACATCAAAAGATTTCCTATTACTTGTTAATAAAAATAAAATTACAAGGTCAGAAAACCCCCTCAAAGGTATAGTAACCCAAACAGCATGGTACTGGCATAAAAACAGACACACAAACCAATGCAGCAGAACAGAGAACCCAGAAATAAATCCACGCTTTTACAACCAACTCATCTTTGACAAAGGTGCCAAGAACATACAGTGGGGAAAGGGCAGTCTTTGCAATGCATGGTGCTGAAAAAACTGTATAACTATATCTAGAAGAATGAAACTAGACCCCTAGTTCTCATCATATATAAAAATCAAATAAAAATGGATTAAAGACTGAAATCTAAGACCTGAACCTATGTAACTACTAGAAGAAAACATTGGGGAAAAGACTATAGAACCTTATTTCTATAATCTGGGCAAAGATTTCTGTGGTAAGACCTCAAAAACACAGGAAACAAAAGCAAAAATAGACAAATGTAATTACATCAAGCCAAAAGGCTTCTATACAGCAAAGAAAACAATTAACAAAGTGAAGAGACGATACTCAGAATGGGTGCAAATATTTATAATCTAACCATCTGACAAGGGATTAACAACCAGAATGTACAAGGAGCTCAAATAGCTCAATAGCAAAAAAATAATCTGATTAAAAACAGGCAATAGATCTGAACAGATGTCTTTCAAAAGAAAACATATGAATGGCCAACAGGTAGGTATATTAAAAAATGCTCAACATAATCAGAGAAATGCAAATCAAAACCACAACCCATTATCATGTCACCCCTATTAAAATGGCCTGTATCAAGAAGACAAGAGATAACAGATACTGACAAAGATGTGAGAAAGAACCCTTTTACACTGTTGGTAGGAATGTAAGTTAGTACATCCACTATGGAGAACAGTATGAAGTTTCCTTAAAAACCTAAAAATAAAACTACCATATGATCCAGCAATTTCACTTCTGGGCATATATCCCAAAAGGAAATCAATATATCAAAGAGATATCTGCACTCCCATATATATTGAAGCACTATTCATAATAGCCAACATAGAATCAATCTAAGTGCCCATTAAGGAATGAATGAATAAAGAAAATGTGTGTATGTGTATAATGGAATATTATTCAGCCATTAAAAAGAATGAAGTCCTGTCGTTTGAAGCAACATGGATAAAAGTGGAGGATAAAACATAGATAAAATGAAATTTCATTATGTTACATGAAATCAGTCAAGCACAGAAAGACAAATAGCACATGTTCTCACACTTATGTGGGAGCTAAAGATGTGAATCTCTTGAAAATAGAGAGTAGACTGTTAGTTATCAGCGGCCAGGTAGAGGAGGGGGGAAGAGTATGAAGGGAAAAAAAGAAGAGATAAACTGTATTCATTAAAAATATCTAATTAAAGCCAGAGAAAGTATAAAAAGATAGCAAAATAAGGATAAATATGAGAAATAGAAAAGTTTCAAAGATTATAGATTTTAATCCAACTGTATCAATAATTGTTCTGATAATCTCTGGATTTTAATCAATAAGTATAAGCTGTTGTCAAATTGGATCAAAAATCAAACCAAGCCCCCAAAGTATACAGTCTATAAGAAGCTTAACTTTATTTTATATATATATAACTTACTTTATTATATATTTTTTATTATTATTATTTTTTTAGAGACAGAGTCTCACTTTCTTGCCCTTGGTAGAGTGCTGTGGCATCACAGCTCACAGAAACCTCCAATTCCTGGGCTTAAGGTGATTCTCTTGCCTCAGCCTCCTGAGTAGCTGGGACTACAGGTGCCCACCACAACACCCGGCTATTTTTTTGTTGCACTTTGGCCCGGGCTGGGTTTGAACCCTCCACCCTCGGTATACGGAGCTGGTGCCCTACTCACTGAGCCACAGGTACCACCCTATTTTTTTTTTGAGGTAGAGTCTCACTCTGTTGCCCTGGGTAGAGTGCACTGGTGTCATACCTCACAGCAACCTCAACTCTTTTTTTTTTTTTTTTGAGACAGAGCCTCAAGCTATCCCCCTGGGTAGAGTGCCGTGGCGTAACAGCTCACAGCAACCTCCAGCTCCTGGGCTCAAGCGAGTCTCCTGCCTCAGCCTCTCAAGTAGCTGGGAGCACAGGTGCCCGCCACAACACCGGCCATTTTTTGGTTGCAGCTGTCATTGTTGTTTTGGTGGGCCCGGGCTGGATTAGGTGTATGTGGCTGGCGCCTTAGCCACCTTAGCCACAGGTGCCAAGCCAGCAACCTCAACTCTTGAGCTCAAGTGGTCCTCTCACCTCAACTTCCCCAGTAGCTGGAACTATAGGCACCCGGCACAATGTCCAGCTTGTTTTTCTATTTTTTTTTTTTTAGTAGATACAGAGTCTCACTCTTGTTCAAGAAAGAGTCTTGCAAGTCTAGAACTCCTGAGCTCAAGGGATCCACCCACCTCCACCTCCCAGAGTGCTAGGATTACAGGCCTAAGCCACCATACCCAGCCACAAGAAACATACTTTAAATATAAAGACTCAGGTTAAAATTAAAGAATGAAGACAGATATACTATGCAAACACTAATCAAAATAAAATTAATCATATTAATTTCAGACAAAGCAGACTTTGGGACAAGAAAGATTATTCAGGATAAAGAAGGCATTACATAATGATAAAATAGTTAATTCTCCAAAAACACATGCCATCCTTAACATGCATGCACCTAACAGCAGAGCCTAAAAGTCTATGAAAGAAAACTAGTAAACCTGATAGGAGAAATAGAAAAATCCACAAGTTAGAGGTGTAAATACCCTCTTTCAGTAAGTAATAGACCAGACAGAAAAGTAGTAAGGATATAGCTGACCTAAACAGCACTACCTACCAATTTTACCTAATGGAAATTTATAGAACACTCCACTTAAGAGCAACAGAAGACATTCTGCTTAAGTGAATATGGAACATTCATCAAAATAGATTGCAGTTGGGGTGATAAAACACATTCAACACATTTAAAGGTATAAAAATCATACAAAATGTATTCTCAGACTATAAAGGAATGAAACTAGAAATCAGTAACAGAGTGATAGCTGCAAAGTTTCTAGATATTTGGAAATTAAATAACACACTTCAGGAGTTCAAGACCAGCCTGAGCATGAGTGAGACCCTGTCTCTACAAAACATAGAAAAAAATCAGCCAGGCATGGTGGTGGGTGCCTGTAGTCCCAGCTACTCAGGAGGCTGAGGCAGGAGGATCCCTTGAGTACAGGAGCAGCGAGCAATGATGACGCCACTGCACTCTACGTAAGGAAATAGAGTGAAATTCTGTCTCAAAAAAATTAATATCCATCTCATCAAATATTATGGGATGAAGTGAAATCACTGCTTACAGGGAAAATCATGGTGGCATTAAATGCATGTGATAGATATGAAGAAAGGTCTAAAATCAATAACCTGAGTCCCACTTTAGGAAACAAACAACTCTCTGTGCATTCATTTGATAACTAAGATGATTCTACCAGACATTTGGGGAAGACATGATACCAACATTCTATAATCTCCCCGAGAAAACAGAAGAGAACGAAACACTTCCCAACTCATTCTATGAGGCCAACATTACCCTAATACCAGATCTGGACAAAAACGTTACAAGAAAAAAAAAAAACTACTTCCAAAAAAAAAAAAAAACCTACAGATAACCTCTATGAACACAGATGCAATATGTGTTAGGATCAAATGGCAGGTCTATTTTTAGTTCTCTAAGTGTTCTCCAGATGTCTTTCCAAAAGGAACGTATTAAATTGCATTCCCACCAGCAATGTAGAAGTGTTCCCTTTTCTCCACATCCACGCCAGCAACTCTGGTTTT